>JAEQBH010000961.1:0-93883 GCA_016808115.1 Tetrastigma voinierianum
ATTTTATGTTAATTAATGTAAAAACACATTTTCTTTTTTTTAGCATATGATACTCACGCAAAATTATATTTAGATTGAAATTATGAATATGAAATATAAAAATTTGTTAATTATTGTATGAAATATGAATATATATTATGTATATTTAGATATTTAATGTAACTTTAGACTTAGATTACGATTATGAATATGAAATATAATAAATTGTAATTAATGTAAAAACACATTTTTCTTTAGCATATGATACATAATGCAATTTTATATTTAGATTTAGATTATGAATATGAAATATAAATTTTGTTAATTATTAATTAACAAATTTTTGAAATATACATTTTCTTTAAATTATGATAATTAATGCAACTTTATATTTAAATTGAAATTATGAATACGAAATATAAAATTTTGTTAATTATTAATTAACAAATTTGTGAAATATACATTTTCTTTAAATTATGATAATTAATGCAACTTTATATTTAAATTGAGATTATGAATATGAAATATAAAATTTTGTTAATTATTAATTAACAAATTTTTGAAATATAAAAATTTGTGAAATATACATTTTATTTAAATTATGATAATTAATGCAACTTTATATTTAGATTGAGATTATGAATATGAAATATAAAAATTTGTTAATTATTAATTAACAAATTTGTGAAATATAAAAATTTGTTAAATATACATTTTCTTTAAATTATGATAATTAATGCAACTTTATATTTAAATTGAGATTATGAATATGAAATATAAAATTTGTTAATTATTAATTAACAAATTTGTGAAATATAAAAATTTGTGAAATATACATTTTCTTTTTTAAATTATGATAATTAATGCAACATATATTTAGATTGGAGATTATGAATATGAAATATAAAATTTTGTTAATTACGAACAAATTTGTGAAATATACATTTTCTTTAAATTGTGATAATTAATACAACTTTATATTAGATTGAGATTATGAATATGAAATATAAAATTTTGTTACTATTAATTAACAAATTTGTGAAATATAAAAATTTGTGAAATATACTTTAAATTATAATACCTTAATCCAACTTATATTTAAATTGAGATTATGAATATGAAATATAAAAATTTGTTAATTATTAATTAACAAATTTCAGAAATATAAAATTTGTGAAATATACATTTTCTTTAAAATTATGATAATTAATGCAACTTTATATTTAGATTGAGATTATGAAATATAAAAATTTGTTAATTGTTAATTAACAAATTTGTGAAATATACATTTTCTTTAAATTATGATAATTAATGCAACTTTATATTTAGATTGAGATTATGAATATGAATTGATTACAATTATTGAAGTTTATAGGATGGATAGTAGAAGTGGAAACAATACTGGAGGTCGTAATCCTGCTTGGAAATATTGTACACCTATTGAAGGGAATATAAATGGCACCATATGCAATTTTAATGGTATGGTCATTAAAAGTGGGGGAATTACTTGGTTTAAATTTCACTTATCACATACAGATCCACATTCAAATAGCAAGAAGTGTCCTAATGTGCCTCCCGAAATTAAAAAAGAAATTATACAACTTTTGGTTGAAAGGAATAAAGTCAAAGTAAAGAAAGCTGCAAATATTGAAGAAATTCGAGCTGAATTGCGAGGCACAATGGGTGGTAGCCATGACATTTTATTACTTAATGCAAGATGATGATGATGAGGAAAATGAGGAGGAAGATGATGATGTCTATATGTATCCGGTTGACATAAACCCTGACAAGCGAGCTGACTATTTAGCAACATGTCGTGCATTCAAAGCTAGTGAATGGAATCAACAACAAGAAGAAGGGTTTATGAGAGGCAAAAGAAAAATTGGTAAATCTTTTAACTTAAATTTATTATTATAAGATAAACGACTTACAAACATTTCTAATATATATAATTGCAATAAGAGTCTTCACAATCACACTAACCAATCCAATAAGGTGCTTGCAAAGATCTCAAATGTGAGACACCTGTATCCATCACCACCTTTGCTCCATCATTATACAAATCTTCTAAGTAAAGAAGACAAAAGAATATTAAAAATCTTCTTAAAGGAGGTGCAATCAAAGAAACGATGGGCCGATTAATCAATAAATTCTTCATATATGAGAGTGTTGCGCCTCACAAAGCAGACTCTCGCCACTTCAAAAACATGATTGTTGGTGCACAACAAGCTGGTATGTGAAAATTCGTTTTCAATTTCTAATAACATTATTATCTTACATTATAGTTGCAAACCATATAAATATTTACTTTAACTTGTAGGCATAGGAATAGAAGCACCCTCTCTATATGAAATCAAAAACAAATATTTAGATATGGAGTATAAAGACATGGAAGATTATTTGAATCTCCAAAGGGAGAAATGGAAGACCTATGGGTGCACAATTATGTGTGATGGATGAACCGGTCCCATGAAATTAAGCATCATTAATTTCATGGTATATTGTAAAGGAAACACAATTTTTCTTAAGTCTGTTGATGCATCGGATAATATCAAAGACAACAAATACATTTATGGTTTGTTGAAGGACGTGATAAAGGAAGTTGGTGAAGCAAAGGTTGTGCAAATTATTACAGACAATGGGTTAAGATTTGTGAAGGCTGGGAAATTGTTAATGAAGAAGTACAATTTATATTGAACTTCATGTGCAGCGCATTGCATCGACCTTATGTTTGAAGATATTAGTAAACGAGAAAGTGTTTCCGACTTGATTACCAATGCAATCGAAAAGATCACCAACTTCATCTACAATCATGATCGGGTTGCTCGCAACAATGAGAAAGGTTTACGGAGATATTTACGTCTGTGGGCAACAAGATTTACGACAAATTACATCGCCTTTGCCAGTTTCTAAAAGAGGGTCAGATGAAGAAGATATTTATTAGGCGATGAATGGTTTTCACAAGCTTACCTGACGACCGTTGGACGGAAGTTAAAGGACTCATGTTTAATCATCCATATCGGGGAGAAGGTCTCTAACCTAGTATCAATCTACGAGGCACTATATACGCTTCTCGGATTGTTGATTCGAAATCGCCCCAACAATGCCATTTGCGTATGAGGTGATTCGAGTGATGAAGCAAAATTGACATACACTCAAAGCCAACGAATGGGTCAAAAAAATCATCACAAATCGTTGGGATAAAACCCTCAAATATCCCGTGAAACCCCAACCTTACGTTATAATGGTAGTTGTTGAACCGATTAGAGGTCCAATGATAAGCGTAGGTAGATTATAACTTAGAACGCCCGACGCCATTCGGGCATAAAGTGAAATTTTTCGAAAATTTTCACCTGATGCCCTAATGAATAGTAATTCTTCTTATTATATATCCTAGATTTGGAAAGATTTCAGAGACTTTAGTTAAATTTCGCCCTATGACTTTGAACCGATATTGTAAGAGAATTGGATATTTATGAATAGTGATTCTGGACCGAAAGCTCCGAGTCTCCTGGATGAAATTTTTTCTAAATACTGAAAATACGAAATGTCTCGGGAATTTAATATCGAGTTCAAGCAAATCGAACGGAGAAACTGAGTCCGCTTTGGATATTTTCCCCAGCGATCCGAACGACTTGGATAATAATACGCTATTGTCCGAATTTTCGATTTAACGATTTTAAATCCTATTTCTGATTTCAGCCTCGGAATCCATCGCGAAGGATGCACTAATATTTCATGGTCAATTTGAAGTTTAGATGATCATAGAATATTTTGACGCTTAACCCGCATAAAAAACAAGATAAGGCAAAAATGAAAAATATGATAAAGCGGAGATATTTTCTGTGAGAGCCAATCAAAAGCTTTCTTTAATGGCTAAGTTATGATTAAAATAATAGGTTAGTGGATTGACTCATGAGAATGGACCAATGATTCTGGCTAAAAGGCAATTTCGCGTCAGGCGTCAAATCTAAATTCAAGAAGATTAAATTTGCTCAAAAGAGGAGAGCTCGGCCATACCCATGAGAAGAGAGAGAAGCAAAGAGAGAAAAGAAAGGAAAGAAAAGAGAAGGAAGAAAACGTGTTGGCCAAGGTGGAGCAAGGTGAGATGTGATTTTCCTTCCTCCTTCAAGCCTTCTGCCGACCTCCAAGTGGTATCAAGAAAGAGAAGCTATGAATACTAAGAAACAAGTAAGTTCCATTGGTGGGAAAGTTGGATTTTGATGTTTTTCATGCCTAATTTGATTTTCTTGTATGGATGTTCAATTAGTGGTATTTAAGGTCAATGATGATGATTGATATATAAATTGGAGAAAGAAATGATTATGTTAGGTTTTGAAAATAAAGTGAGTGATTTGTTAGGGTTTGATAGTGAATTTTGTGTGATATGTTGAAATTGGTTAGGGATTAGTGAAATTGAGGTATACATTAGATTGGAGTGATTAGAGTGAAGAAAATGGAGAACAAAATTGAATGTGGCTTTGTGCATGCTACTAAAAATGGAAATAAGAGGGGTCAAGGGTAGTTGGTAATTTCCATGTGTTTTAGGGTGAATATTAACTCTAGAAATGTATTGGAATTGGTTAGAAAAGAAAAGGATTTGAATTGAGGGCATTAAGGTCATTTTGTAAAGTGAAGGGTATTTTTGTCATTTCCTTAGTTCTGTATTTTTAAGTGTGGTTAAATGGGATTAAAGTGAATGTGATGTGGTTGGGTGAAAATGAATGTGTATGGTGGATTAAAATGGAAGTTATGGTTAATGTTTAATCAGGGTTTTTCTGAAAAATGCCAGTACGACTATCTGACCTTAAACTAAATTCGACCGAAGCAAGCTGATCGAGCGGGTGACTAAAGAGTGTAAAACTAATGTTTTGAAAATTGAGTTTTAAAAGTGAACGATTTTAATGTTAAAATGAAAAGTTTAATGTAACTGTTTATATATGTATATTAATAAGAATGTAGTAAATGTTATATGTTATTAGTATATATATATATATATATATGTTTATCTTGGTTTCCAAATATATGTATTTATATTAAATTATAGATGTATGCATATGTTAAGGCATTATGGAAGTGTAAAAATGTGTAAAGGATGCATATATTTGCATATATATGTGTTTTAATGATAAAGTAAATGATTTAAATGGATTTATAAATGTATTTTGAATACATGTTTTGCTGATGGTTACCCTAACCCTATATGACTGTTATGACTGATATCGGCTGAGGTACCTTAAGCGTGTAAGGATTTGTGAGTAAAAGTATAGACGCAACAAGGGAGGAAATAGATTTTTAGCGTAATATCCTTACACGTGATAAGGTGCTATGACTGAACCCTATGCATGGCGTGAGTCCGCAGCCGTAGCGGGTTATGATCGATTGAGACTGCCCTCACCGCTGCACCGGAAACTGTTTGGTGTGTTTACCCCCTGGGTTCCATTAGAAAGAAAGTTTAAAGCATAAATTGATTTTTAATTGTATAAGTATTTATTACTTTGATATATATACTGAAAATGTTGTCTTAATGAAAATGTACACTCACTGAGCTCCTTTAGCTCACTCTTCCGTATGTTTCCAAAACATTTCCAGACCCGCACGCATGCGCCTATTGAGCATCCTCCCGCGCAAAGGAGTCGAGCCATCGAGGAGACGACGCTAGGACTCCGCATTGTATATATATTTTGCATATTGTATATGTTGAATATTTTGTCATGTATATATGTATATATGTATATATTTTCGAAAGGAACCACGTGGGCTTTGATCCGCAGACGAGGTACGAGGCTGCCTACTTTTGCGTTCCTACAAGCCCAATCTTTTTATAAACTGCATGGAATTGGAAGCCAGTGTTTTGAATGTTTGACAATTGAATAATTGTATATGTGTATATATTGTGCTTGATCGAGTTGCGGACGAGGAGTCCCGAAAACTAAGTTGAATGTGTTTTAAATGTTTTCGCAGTGCTTGTAAATGGGAAAGTCCGAAAAATGTAGGAAACTCCCGTCGATTTTTCGAAAAAAATCTAATTGTTTGAAAAAAAAAAAAAAAAATTTACCACTTCGCTTCCGCATTATTTTCTAAAGAAATGTTGGCGATTGTAAAGGGGTTCGCCTCCATGGATTTTATTTGATTGTTTTCTGAGGAAAAGTTTCTCATATCCGTTCAGTGTCAGAGGTCCCCTGCCCATGAGGTTAATCCGAGTGACTTTCATATCCTCTTCACGCATTGGTAACTATTCAATATCATAATCACTTTTAATGCATATTATTTTCCTTTATCACATACTAATTCTAAATCACTTTTATGGCATATTATCCTAATCCAAGATTTCAATATAGACTTGGAGTTAGTAGTGATCCCGAGCTACTCCAAGCTGTTAGTGAAGCATTTGGAAAATTATCTCCTACTATTGTAGGTCTTGGTAATATTGGAAATGAGGTACATCAATAGGCTATATTTCTAATTAATTGATTCAATTTATTTGGCTACACTTACACATATATTGATTTGCCAAGTTCATTGTGAATTCACAGCTTATAATGTTTCGAGATGTCAAAAGGGGATTCGGTGATCGAGCAGCAATAGCATCAAGAGATTTAATGATTCCTGGTGAGTGTTGTTTCTCATTAAAAGTTTAAAAGTAAAGTCCATTACCATGTTATTAGATTTTGAATGTTAGTAATTTTTACTTGTACTCGAATGATGTTTTATGTATGGAAACCACGCTCCCACATCGGTGAATTCGCCCCAAGGTTCTTTTTCCCAAACCGCATCATCTTCAAGATGTGAGAAAATTAGAACACATTTGCTTTGATCCATACAAACAAAGAAATTGGTTAGCTTACTCCCGCTCCGACAATTAGTTTTGTTACTACAACATGAAACTAAAGATACGAGATATGCGCTACACCGATAAAGTTGTCGAAAAATATTACTTTGATTTACTCCGACATTTCAAATCGAAGCCTGTGAAGAAGAGGATAATCAATTATTCCAATGGGTTAGAATCTCCTTCATTTAGATGATGAAAATGGAAATCTCGATCCACGAATCGCTTCACATGTTCGAGAAGCATGTATCGATGTTTCGAGCGGTTTTATTCGGGTTGTGTCTATAATGAAAGTTTCGGGCTAAGACACTAAAGAGACTCATTTCACTCTCGTTGTCACTTCTCGCCCTCTTTGATTCAAGTGTTGAACATAGTAGTGTAATTTAGCTTTGCTAGTACTTTACTACATGCTATGATGGCTCAAGTTATAGGGACCAATAATGGTAGAGATAACGAAATGATGGTGTGGGATAATGCATCAACAACAAAGTGAATATCCATTGAGTCCATTCACTGGTGAAGATGATTTCCCACACATGCGTTAATAAGATGAAGACCACTTTGGTCTAAGAGAGCTAGTGTATCGAGCCATAGAAAGCCATATAGTTGACGAAAAAGGATGGCACAACATAACGAGGATTCGTCAGCCAGTTTGAGTCCATGAGCATTGGCACTCCATACAGTGATTCATCTAATGATGCCAACATATTTCCTCCTTACACAATGAGTTATGGTCAGCCTTCTTCACATCCTTCAAGTTCCATTGGTGAATATGGAATGATTAACTATCCTCATGATCCACAAATGTCATTCCAAACTCCATATCAAATGCAACAAAGATTTCAAACAAGCATGAGGGTGAACCCAAAATTTCCTATGTGACACCCCCAACCCGGCACTCAGTGTCAAGCGAGGATGTCATCATTTTTTTTTTTTTTTTATAAACTTATAGCCTTTAAGCTTGTTTAATCATATAATGTTAAACACTTAACTTGTACTATATCATGTAGCAGCGGATTACAAAATATATACAAGCTCCATACATGGAAGTGTTCGACATTTACAATATTTACATTGCTTTATTTGTTTACAAACAACAAAAAAGATATTACATATACAAAATGTAATTCAAAAGTCTTCAAGTGAGCACCTAATGATGTGTCGACCTTGGAGACCGACGCGGATTGTCCTATCCTCTCGCTCTCTCGCTCCGCACTCACACTGATGAAAACCCGTATGCTTTATGCTTAGTGGGAATAACTCGTGACCCACCACTAATAAGAGTCATCTCACTTTACACATTTACATACATAACATATCATACTTCTATGTCATATTCTATACTTGTCATATACACATGCTTATATATGTTCCATATTGAATATAATTTACACTTCGCTACAATCTTATACTTTTCTTATCATATCACGCTTCATTTCAAGCTGCTTACATTTTCTTCTTATTCTGGCCAATACGTACTTGTCACTATTTACATATCATTACATAGCAATGTTATGCTTCTCATATCATGTCATGTACTTTTATCATTTTTGAATAATTTGCATATACTTGTCATTTGTTTCATGTTTCATGTCTGTATAAACCTTAGAATTGGATAAAGGAAACTATAAGGGCCCGAAGGCGCTGTACTCATTGTACGAAACAATGGTCTATAAGGGCCCGTGGCTACCAAGTATCATCATGGCGAGACAATGACACCTATATAAGGGCCTCGAAGATGCTTTATCATCAGATAAGACAAATGCACTATCTATAAGTGGGCTTAAAGCGTGTAATGACCCCAAACAGAGCCAACTTCACACAGACTGTTTTTTCTCCCTAACAGCAAGACGCTCCATCTATCCCTCTACTGTGCTCTGCAGACAACCTATGTGTATTTTTATGTTCAAGACATATCTCATATTCCCGAATAATTATTGTCATCCCAGAAT
Source organism: Tetrastigma voinierianum (assembly GCA_016808115.1). Lineage (NCBI taxonomy): Eukaryota > Viridiplantae > Streptophyta > Magnoliopsida > Vitales > Vitaceae > Tetrastigma > Tetrastigma voinierianum. Next base: position 8,764 of record JAEQBH010000961.1, read on the forward strand.
CATGCATAATTATAATTATTTATTCTTATCTTTACATTTTTCTGCTATCTCATTATATGCATGAATAACTATGGTTACCATGTATACTTATGAGCTATTTAATATCATTCCAATTTCATCAAGCTATATATGGATGGATTCTAGAATCAAAGGGCTTTCCATAGAGTCCAAGAACTTCCAAAATAGAGTTCGGACGAAGAAATTATGACCGTCTGAAGTTAGAGGATTCACATGAATAGTGAATTACTTAACATAAACTAACAGGCTCTACTATTTTCATTGTTTTCTAAAGAATAATATGAGTTCAAAATTTATCGTTATAATGGATGGATTCTAGACTCAAAGTGGCTTCTTTCCATGTGAGTCTAAGAACACTCCAAAACTGAAAGTTCTGACAAAGAATTTATGATCGTCCTGAAGTCGAGGATTCACATGAACAAAGGATTACTTAACATAACCACAAAATATTGTTTTCACCGTTTTCGGATAGAATATGAGCTCAAAATTTATCAAGCTATATATGGGTGGATTCTAGACTCAAAGGGCTTTCCATAGAGTCTAAGAACACCCAAAACGAAGTTCGGATGAAGAATTTATGATCGTCCGAAGTTGGAGAAATTTTGATAGCATCTCCCCTAAAACCCCAATATTTCCTTAATACAAATATTCCTCAATTAAGGATTACAATCAACCAACCCAAGTCCAAAACGCAACCAAACAGTGAATTAACCAAACAAAATGTAAAGCCGGGTTTTGATTCCTGGTTTGTATTTAAGCCCTCAACCAAATTCATTGTCTGGATAGATGTTCTAAAATTCTAGTATCGAGTTGGATATTGGTTGAATTCATACGAGACTCCTACATCCATGTATTAGTAACCAGGAATAGGTGTTGCAAGAGAATTAAGTATTCCATCAGATTCCAGAACATGTAGAAAGGAGTCAACTGTAACTCCATCTTTATGTAAGGGTGTAAGGTAAACCACCTACGTAAGTCGAATCATAAGTAGCCGCACATGGCAAACAATAATTCGCAGTGCGGTGTATTTCAATTTTAAAGTGACATTTTCAGCTTTGGATAGTTATGGTTATCTTAGGACAAGATCAAAACTAAAAAAGAATAATTAAAGCAGGAACTTCATGTTCTGACGATCGTAGAGAAACAACCTAGTAAACTAAAGTTAAACAATGATTAGAACCTTAGTTAAGCAGACCCTTAATCTTCCACTTAGCCTACTAAAGACTAATTTCTCCAAAAATCGCAAAACAGAGAAAATCATAATCTCATTTCCTTTCCATCATTTCCAGCAAAACAAACAAACACACAACTCAATAGAAACATTTATGGATCAAATCAGTTAATTTTTCCATACAAAAAAACTGTACTTCCATACCTTTTCTTTTCTCTCTTCCTTCTTTCTTCCTCTTCTTCTTCTTATTTTCTCTTTCTTGCTCCAAACGTGAAGCTCCCTAGAATGTGAGAGACCAAATTCTGGTCTTTATCCCCTTGATATTTTTAAATCTTTCCTTATTACTTTTTAGTCCTTATACTCTTCTATTTGCAACCCAATTTTTCTATTTCTATAATGGCATATCCTCTTCATATTATGCTCTATATACTTTTTGGAAAAAAAATTACTAATATACCCTTGGTATCTTGTACAAATTCCGAGTTTTAGAAATTTTCTCGCGAAAAATTATAATTAAGAAAAATTCAAATTATACTTACAAAATACTTTAAACATGTTATAAAATTGTTATGGCATATTTTGAGGTATTAAACCTCTCCCCCACTTAAAGAAATTTCGTCCTCAAAATTTTACCTACAATGAAGAGTTGTGGATACTGAGCTTTCATAGTTGCTTCTGGCTCTCAAGTAGCTTCTTCTTTCCCATGGTGTTGCCAGAGCACTTTCACTAACGGTTCTTACTTGTCCCATGGCTGTTTCACCTCAGCCAGAGAGCCTTTGGCTCGTCGTCATATGACAAATCCTCCTGTACTTGTATCTCTTGCACTGGTAGTATGTGCGACTCATCAGAGCGGTATCTCCGAAGCATCGACACATGAAACACATCGTATAATTTGGCCCGGCTACAGAGGGAGTGCGATCGATAAGCCTGGCCGGTCGTTCGAAAGCCGTATAGTGCACTATGAACCTCGGACTCGATTTTCCCTTTTTACCGTCGTAAAATTTTCCTCCACGGCGATACCGAAGACCTGCGTCTCCCTTCATATGCAATGTCTCTCCTCTTCAAATCGGCATAAGATTTTGTCGATCATATGCACCTTTAACGCTAGAATAGCACGCACTTTCTCTTGGTATCTTTCAGCATGCGGACCCGATCTTTATGCTTATTTGCTTTCAGTCGACACGGGGAGTTCTACATTTAAAATATACAAAACCTCATATGGTGTCATACCCGATACTTGACTGAAAACTATTGTTATAGAAAAATTCCATCAATGGAATATACCTATCCCAAACTTCTGAATTCCATGACCTGACCACCGAAGCATATCTTAGTACTTGAATCGACCTCTCACATTGTCCATCGTTTGCTGATGGAATGCTTCTGAAATTCGGCTTAGTGCTGAGTGGCCTTAATTCATTCGGAACCTTGATGTAAAAAGGATCTCTATCACCGACCTGATAGATAATGGTACACCATGCAATCGTACAATCTCCTCCACATATAACTTAGCTAATCGATCCATAGAATAGTCCATCCTAATCGGTATCAAATGGGCTGACTTTGTGAGCTTATCAATAATCACCCAAACAAAGTCATGCTTCTCTTGTGTGAGGGGGAAACCTGACACAAAATCCATGGTAATGTTATCCCACTTCCATTGGGGAATTGGAAGGGGATTTAACAAACTTGTTAGCGCGGTGTTGACTTTGACTTAATGACACATGAAACATAAATACATCCTGATCACGCTCTCTTTTCATTTCCATACAATAAAAGCTTGTTTCCGTCTGGTACATCTTATTACCTCTAAGTTAATGGTAATCTGTATTATGAGCCTCGAAATAGCAACTTTTTCTTTAGCTCTTTATCATCGGCACATAATTTGTGCGGAAATACAAACTTCCGGCTTCTTTCAGCTTCGGCCTCAAATCCTGCACATCTCTAACTGGCATAACTCTTGCAGCAGCTCTTCATCATTTTAACGCTTCTGTAATCATTTCTTTAAAATGGGTTTGCTTCTAGTTGAGCTAACATAGCTCCATCACCTGCTAGTCTCGATTCTTTTTATCTTATAGTGACATTGCTACCGCGTCTTTGAAACTGAAAGCATCGACTACTACATTAACCTTCCCAGGGGTGGTAGTGCATGATGCGATCCGCAATCCTTGAATAACTCTAACCACCTCAGTTGTCTCGGAAATTTAACTCTTTACGTGTTATGAAGTACTTGAGACTCTTATGATCGGTGTAAATTCTACACTTTTCCCAGTATAAGTGGTGTCGCCATATTTTCCAAAGCAAACACTCTGCGACTGACTCACAGGTCATAGTGGGATAATTATGTTCATGTGGCTTCAAACAATGCGGACGCATAAGCCCTGCTTTCTATCTTGCATCAATATGCATCCCGAACCCGATGCGAGCATCACTATACAAGGTATACTCTTTTCCGAAGTGGCGTCGATATTGTTGCTTTAACCCGGCATCCCTTTCAATTGTTCAAAACTATTCGACATTTGTCACGTCACGCTCCAGACTTTATTCCTTTCACGAGTAACTTGGTGACGAAAAGCTATGAAAAAGCCTCTCCTGAATCTTCGATAATAACTTTGCTAGACGAAACTTCTCACCTTTGTTACATTTAGAGGTGGATTCAATTCCTGGCGACCTGCGATCTTTGTAGGTCGACTCTTATACCCTCCCAGATGACACAATATGGCACAGAAGAGCTTCCTTTAACCCAAAATCACATTCTTGAGCAGCATATAACTTCTTTTCTCTTAGCGTCTACGAATTTATTTTCAAATGTTGTTCATGTTCTATGCATCCTTAGAATACACGGGATGTCATCGATAAAGACCAACACAAGCGATCCACATAGGGTCGAAATACTATTCATTAAATCCATGAATGTTGTCGGTGCATTAGTCAACTGGTATTACCGAACTGTAATAATGTATCGGGTTCTAAATGGACCTTCTTGACACATCTACTTCCTTACTCTTAACTGAAAATATTTCGTCGCGAGGTCGATCTTCGAAAGAACATAAGCTCCTTTGAAGTGAGGCTACGTTTTTAGGTCCAATTCGTCTGGTTTTGGGTTTTAGAATAGTTTTGATATTTAGGCTATAAGTTGAGTTTCACTCATCCAAATTGAGTGATTCAAATTTCTGGGTAAACTAGACTTCTAGGAGAACAAATCTCTCTATCCAAATTTGGACCTAGATTTGACTCAGAAAAATTCGTCGAATAAGGAAGCAGTGCAGTACTGAGAAATACGTCTCGAAGCAGTCCCATAGCAGGAATAATTTCGGTTGTTTAAATCATAACTTGAGTTATACTGGTCCAAATGAGGTGATTCAAATTTATGTACAAACTAGACATTTAGGAGAACAACTTTCAAGAAGAAATTATGATCAAATTATGTCTCTAACATTCCCAGAAAATTTTCAAATATAGGACACAATTCCATATTATGTTCCTGGAAATTGTCAGGGAAACGGTTTAGATATTTAGGCAATATAAAAATTAAAGAGTCGGAATGCATGATGTCTAAACCATAAGAAACTTAATCGCTAGGGTATATTGAGTTGAGCGATCGGCTTTCTCTAACAATCTGTTTCTGAGAGTCAAAATTGTAGTTGAAAATGAACGAGCTAAGCAGGCGTTCGAGAGCGAGAATTGGTTATGGAAATTAAAAATTGTATAAAGGTTATATAATTGTATTGTTACATGAAATAATGCATCATAATAATATGATCATAATAACCTGTGTTATGAAGGATTAAAGAGAGTACATATAATTTGTTATATGAAAAAAATACGATTAAATGCTTATAAGGAATTATTTGATAATAGATATCTCATAAAGTATGTTATCAATAATTATTCATGTATATGAGATATCTTTTTTTTTTATACCTAAAAGATTGTTAAGAAAACATAATAAACTGATTGTCTCATGTGCAAGATTGTAGTTGGATAGATAGACATGCATAGAGGATACGATTCTTTGTAGTATAGATACTCGAGCCAGTTTGAGTTGATGACATAGATCCATTTAGATGCATTATAGCGACATTTTGGGTCATCGAGATAGAGAAATCGGTATCAAATGCGGTGATAGTACCTTCGGTACATACGGTTCTTTCCGTATCCACTTCTAAGGTATTTGCGGCGTAGAGAAAGCATAAAAATCCCAACTGTGAAATATGATAAATGACGATTATATGGCCTTGATATGAGAAGCGTAAGCGGCTGTATGTGATGACAATTATCTTGTGATAAGCGATAAATGAAATGTATATGAAACGATGATAAATAGAAATATGATGTATGTATAAGCATTAGTGTAAATTACATGTGTGATATATAAACTTGTGATATAAATATATGATGTGTTAAATGTATATGCATGTGTCTAAAGTGTGATGATCCTTATTAGGGGTCATCCACGAGTATTATTCCCACTAAGTTATAAACTCAGTAAGGTGTTTAAACCAGTGTAGATCTGAAGAAAAACGAGACGGAATAATCAGCGTCGGCCGATCCAGTCAAACACATCTTCGGTAACCTTGGAAGACCATTTGATCTAATGTATATGTGTTTTTGTTTCTTTTGTAAGCAATGTAAATATTGTAAATGTTGAATACTTCCATATATGGAGCTTGTATATATTTTGTAATCCGCTGCTACAGAATATAGTATAAGTTAAATGTTTAACATTATATGAATGAATAAACTTAAAGATTATAAGTTTATAGTAAACAGGAAAAAAAATGACACCGCGCTTGACGCAGTGCTAGAGTTGGGGCGTTGTAGACCCTCGATTTGCCCCTCGACACTTGCATTTATCTGTGGGTGTCGCGCTGTTTGTCGTTAACCATATAACACCATTAGGGCCCTTTTAGGCTTAGTGCGTCTGCGAGCTCGGGGTGGGGCTTGTATGTGGTCGGATTGAGTGTGTATGTAGTTCACTTTGGAAGTGTCGTCATGGATTATTTTTTTAGTTATTGGCATGGAGTGCTATAGGAAAGTGGGGCTATCGGGTTTAGCTCGTCGAGGATTGATAGAGTATGTCAAATTCGAGACACTTGAGCTTGTTTCGATCATATCTCCGCATCATTTCGAAATTGTTATTTATTTGTTTTGTTGGATTCCTTATTTACCCGAGGAGGTTTATTAAAAATTCATAATTTTTGTCAACGGATTTGACTAATTGGTTTGACCCCGGTTCATCAAGCGATGCGATATCACAACTGCTGTTTTTGGGTGATTTTGGTGAGTACTCCTCCTTGTTTCGATCATATCTCTCTCATCAGGACTTGGAATGGTCTTGGATTTTTTGTTGGTCTCCCCCAATTCTTGAACATTCTGTCAAGAATTTCATAATTTTCCTCGGTAGCTCGGCCCGGTTGTCCCGGTTGGCTTAGGTTAGTCGGGCGAACATGGGCGCTGTTTTGTAATTTTGGAGCCCAAATCCTATATGGTTGGGCCCATAAGCTCCGGCTCGACCATGGGCGATATTGTGGGTCATTTGGGCCTTGGCTTAAGTTACATACAGCGCCATGAATCCATATGGATGCTTGGTGGTGAAGCCAAGTGAAAGCAAGATATTCGGCTTGCATGGAAAATGAGGAGAGGAGTTAATGGGGCGTTTAGGGCGATTGAGGCTCAACCCCGAAGGCGAAGGTGAAAAGCACCGGGTAGGCTCGGAAAATTTGGGGTGGGGAATCGATCTGAAAGGAGAAGAATCAAAGTGGAAGGGACCTTTGGAGGGACACTTTTAGAATTAACGCCGCGTTCTGGGTCTGCTTGGACGCTTAGCTTGGACTTTGCCTGCGTTTGTGGAAGAAGGTAAGAAATGAATACGGCTCCACTCTATTCTTTAAGAGACATTCTGATCAAATTTGAGTTTCTCCTGACCATTTGAGCTTGATTTTCACCTTCATCACGTGAGCTTAGGTTCAGCTTGATTTATAATGGGCGTCTAGGTTTTGAAACAGCGGTTTGTTTTTTGGTTGGTTCTCACTCATCAGAACTGAGAATCAGATCACGCTAGTTTGTTTTGTTAGATTCCTGAATATTTTAGGAAGGTTCTAAAATTTTGAGAGCCTCTTTCTCAGCCAAATATGGACTGGTTGGGAAACCGGATCGGTCAGTTCATTTAGGGTTAGGTTTGCGGAACGGCGGAGTTTGGAGTAGTTTGGTTTGTTTTGGTTGGTTCTCGCTTTGAATGGAGCTGAGAATCGATCCTGCGTTGTTTGTTAGATTCATGAATCTTTTAGGAAGAGGGTCTAGAAAATTTTGAGCCTCTCTCGACAAGTTGGTTGGGAAACCAGATCGGTCGGTTCATTTAGGTTAGGTTTGCGAGGCGGCCGGTTTGGGTAGTTTGGTTTGTTTTTGTTGGTTCTCGCTCCTTCATTTGAGGAATCGATCACCGTTTGTTTTGTTAGATTCCTGACTCTTTTAGGAAGGTTCTGACAAATTTTTAGAGCTTCTCTCAACGGGATTGACTGGTTGGGGAAACCGAACCAGCCAGGTCGTGAGTTCGGTTGCGGGCGTCAGTTTGGGTAGTTTACGTTATTTGTGTTGGTTCTTGGTCATTCGGAGTCGGAATTCCACTCTGTTTGTCTTTTTGAATTCCTGACTTTGTAAGGATGGTTATGAAATTTTTTGAAATCTTTTCTCAACCGTCTGGACTAGTTGGGAAACCGAACCAGCCGGTTCATTAGGTTCGGTTCTTGGAATGGCGTTTGGGTAGTTTGCGTTATTTGTGTTGATTCTTGGTCATTCGGAGTCGGAATTGCACTCTGTTTGTCTTTTTGAATTCCTGACTTTGTAAGGAAGGTTTTGAATTTTTTTGAAATCTTTTCTCAATCATCTGGACTGGTTGGGAAACCGAACCAGCCTGTTCATTGGGTTAGGTTTTCCAGAATGATAGTTTGGGTACTTTTCTTTGTTTGGGTTAGTTCTTGGTCATTCGAAATTGGAATCGCATTCCTTTTGTTTTGTTGGATTCACGACTGTGAGAATTTTAGACAAGGTTCAGAATTTTCTCAATCATTTGGACTTATTTGAGAAGCAGGATTCTTAGGTTGTGCAAGACAGCTCATGGGCAGCCCACTATTTTAGCATGTTTCAGTCTCGAATCTATCATGGCGTACTCTTAGTTGCCCAGAAAGGAACACGTGAGCTGCCTTTTGGGGATTACGAGTTCGGATTTCGGTTTGAACAAAGTGGGGTGGTGGGCAATGCGGGATTGGTATGTATGGTTTGGTTTGTGGGATTTTTAAAGGGAATGTGTGTCTTCAAAGTAAGCGAGCCACTTACCTCGCCCTTCGACTGCCCTTTCTTTTGGTATGGGATCGATATTTGGTTTTAAATGCATGATGTATGATGTATTATTTGCCCTACCTATTCTTGCTGTGCATGGCTAGGGACCTCGGGTACATGCTTGGGCGTTGGTATTTGTATTTATATCGTTACATGGTGTTTAGTTTTGACATTTGTGATGTTTGAGCCTTTTGGCCCGACCTCTATGCGGCCTTAGCTAGGAACCGGGTATTTGCTTTAATGTTGGGTAATGGGTGCATTGATCTTTGTGTTTTTTGGTGTCATGCATGCTTGCTATGTTTGTTGGCTAACCTTTGATGTAGCGTGTGGCCCGGGGACCACGGAGTACACACTATTACCACTTGGTTGAGTGTTTTTAAGCATCTTCAGATACCAATTAGTTTGGTCTGATCTAAGTTGTATGTTTAGCCTAGGAGTGCTCGATCTGTGACCCATATGCTCACATACCCGATTCGGTACCAGTGAGGCAGAGTTAGGGCCTAGAAGGGTGCTACCTCGTATGGGGTACCTTCCCGATAGGTATCCGACCCCGGGACCTAGAAATCTAGTTTTCCTGGACCGCTTTTTCCCATCAAGGTCATTTGGGTTTTTGTTCTTACTTTGTTTTCCCGCACATAAAATAACAACAGTAAGTGGCGACTCCAATTTGTCCTCTCGGGGGCCAGTTTTCCAAAACTCGAAAATCAACCCGTATTTTTCTTTTCATTTTTTTCATTTCCTTCCATTTAAAAGCGAGTCGCGTGGCGGGTGGATCGGGTAGGGTCCTGAGTGGCGACTCCTTTGGGGGCCCGAATCGAGAATCTCTGGTTTCATAAGAGGATCAAACTTGAACTTGAATGGGGTCTATTGGAGCACATGGTTCTCTGATCAGGAGGCTCTTGGGTTACGTAGATAATTGATGATCATACACTTGATTGGTATTTGGCTTGCATTTGTGATTTGTTGATGCTTGTGTGTTCACACAGTCGAGATTATAGCATGCTTTCTCATTAGTGATTGGTATCTAGCTATAACATTTGGGATTAGGCTTAGAGGATCAGAATGTGTGTAGATTTTGTGATAGGCTTGCTCTTTGTGCATGATTGTTTGTTGCATGACTGCTCCTTCCCCTGCATGACTGCTTGCCGCTTGTGTTTGTGGGGCATGTGTGTATCCCCTTACTTCCGAATCACGAGTCTTAGTCGGCCATTCCTCGTGGATTTTATGTTGTTTGGGAGTTATTCTAACCAAGGTTGCCTTCACCAAGTTAGGGTTTGGAATAGTGGTCTAAAGATAAGGGCTATATTGATGTATGGGAGCACTCATGAGATGATCAGCGATGTTCGAAAGAATGTAAGACTAGATAAATTGGAAGCCAGACATTTCATGGATACATGCGTACAAGGTGTCACTTCGATTGTTGATTAGATCTCAGGTCAGGTATCCTGTGGGTACTAAATATTCCAGTTTTTAAGACTCTCGCTTTTCTCTTTGTTAGCCTGAGCTATCTTACCCTAAGGTATTACTCCCGTCGGGGACCCAAGCCCCGTACGGAGCCATTTATCGACAGATGTTAACATCACACGTCAGCTCATTCCCTTAGAGTGATTTCATCGCGATTGCATATCGGATTGATTTCAGACGGATAGTCACTGGACCGACATGCCCCTTACTTCTTCCAAATATTGATTAAGAGCGACCGGTTCCCGAGCTTGATTCGATCGAGTTAGACTCGTTGTAGATTCGTGATCCACACACGCTTGTAACGTAACGTACATCAAATCATAGAGATACGGACTCAAGACACTACTATCGCATCAAACAATGGTAGATTACCGATACCATGGCATCTCTCCGGACTATATCGTGGACCGGGACGTGATCGATGGGCATCAGCCCAACCATCGCTAACTTCTCGGAGCACCCCACATGACTCTACCCCACCCCACCACCCTCATTATCCCGACCCACCCTGACAGCAGACTATACAGCCCACCTCCACCACCACCACCGGTTCAATCACCAGTAGGTTGGGAGCTTTTGTTCTACATGGTCGACCGAGACCATGCTACATCTCACAGGACTTCGCACCGATTATTGATGACACTCGTGCCCGTATCGATAGATCAGCAGAGGATCGCCCCGCATGCTTCGAAGCGGAGTTATAGGCTGGGATGGATATGATGACCTTCCAAAGTAAGAGCCTGCTACTGAGTTCCGCATGCCTGACATCGAGAGGTACACTGATAGGTGCCCTCAGATCTACTTGCGCTTATACAAACAAGTTGCGCGCGGCATGGATCGGATGAGTGCACGATGATCATGCTTTTCCTCCGTCGAGGTGGTGCCGCCTGTTTCAGATCATTGCATCTCTTCGAGTTATGAGGACATAACATTTGGGACAAGAGTTTATCGCATAATATTCTTTAATACTCAGAGCGGACGATCCCTGAGAGGAGTCGAGGCCCGTGCAGAGGCCTGGATGAGTCGGCATTTGGCATTTATCTCCCGGCCGGAGGGAGAAGATAGTACGTGCATTATAGATGTGACCAGAAAAGCATCGATCGCGATGATTACGCGCAATTTCACTTCGCCATAGGCATCTCACGGGCTTCCCACGGCTGTTTCGATCTGTTGTCTAGCCCTATGGCATCGAGGCGTGATATCTGCGACAGGCGTACTCTTCCTTCGTACTTATGAAGTGTCAGGTCGGCACCTGCATCATCGATGTCAAAATATCGCATGACAGACACAGTCCCCATCACCCCTCCGCTTCCGGCGCGCGCGCACACTTTACCATATGATGTGGCTGGATCAAGACGCATCACCTACTCCTCGTGCTCCACAACACTTTTTCACACCATGTACCAAAGATATATGTCATTACTGTGCGCCGAGGCCACTCAGACAGCACTCATCAAAGAAGATAGATAATCGCTCCACCGAGGCTTCCGCTAGAAGGGGGCCATACACAACTCTGATGCCACTGAGCCGAGCATTTCAAAGATTGGTCAAGGGGGTTTGATTGTTCCACTACCACCCAGACCACCACCATGTTCTACCCCCACCCTACATTCAAAAGGCATCTTCACTGTGTTTATCATCAAAGAGCCGGTCATGACATGTATAATTTGCCGCACCTAAGACTTATCTGCAGACTTGATTAATCAAGGCTTGCTGATTTAGGACGTCCGCTGCATTCGCTACCCAACACTCATGACACTAGAGTCAGCATCCACTCCCTGGGTGTACATTTGATCGAGTATTCAAGAGATGAGATATCTATGAGGATTGGTCAAAGAAGCCCATTTCGCATTGTGGGCTTATCGCATATCTTTTCGTGACCAACCGGGGCTACACCTTATTCTTCGGCATATGGTATGGAGGCAAAGGTCATTTATTGAATGAGATGGGATCCTTAAGAGTAAGATTAGAGCATCGTATATCAGACTGATGGGTTCGGGCCCCATTAAGTGATCAGCTCAACCTTTGACGAGGAGATTGAGGCAAGCAGATCATGTTCAGCCTATCGAGGAAAATGACTGCATTTAGGGAAAAGGGTCAAGTCAGGAAGTTTCAAAAGGTGACCTAGTCTTCAAGGTCCTCCGGATCGATCAACGCACTGGTGCAAGCTTCTGTAATCGACCGAGCGCGCGCCTTATGTCATCCAAGATCCGACCAAGAGGAGCACCGTCGATTACCTTAGACACTGAATCGGGCTCACGCAGCTACCAATGTGGATCACCAAGAGGCTTCACGCCAGGATCGGTTAGAGGATGGTGGGCCATCATTGAAAGTAGCCATATATCTCTTTTGCACACCCATACATCAATGATATATCCTATTGCTAGCCCTTCGAGCCTCACGCTTATGGCCTATTCCTTTCATTCATACCTCGCATACTTTTTCTCTTACTGGCCAGGGGCCCGCCCTCGTGCTTTTTTTACATATTAATTTGATCTGCGAGCATTATAAAGCATTGTGTCATTCTTCGCTGTTTTTCTCGCATCATTGCTTGTTTTCTCTCCATTTTGCATCTTCACACCGCCTCGCTTGAGTCTAGTTTCTATCATATCTATTCATTTCACTTTATCTCCTTTTGAGTGATGATGACGGCTTCTCATCCCAAAGCTACCAATCGTGTTTGTCATGCCCTTTTATTCCGCCATAGGCTTCGATCCTGATCTCTAGTCGAGGGACCATTCAGCTCGAGGTTCAGGCCCTTTCTAGCTTGAATCAGGCTGTGGCATTCGACCCATTCGTCAGCTCTACACAAAACAAAAAACAAAAAACAAAAACAAAAACAAAAAACAAACAAAACAAAAAACAAAAACAAACAAAAGAAAAAAATGTTTGTTTGATATTCTTTAATATACTGGGATCATCAAAGGTCATTTAGGCTCGAGATTTATTATTCTCCGAGGGCTGAAAAAGGAAAGATCAGGCGATCTTTTCTCCATGGATTTCTGCAGAATACATTAGGAATGAGGTTTGAGCGTTTTTATTTAGGTCCCTCGGATCATTACCTGCATCACCACCCCATCTTATGCTGACTTCGCTTTGACTTGACGCTGCCTCGGGACGAAGTTGTTCGTCAAGGTCGTCATTACCGCTGCATCAGATCCCGTACCTGCTTTCTTCCTTTTTTTTTTTTTTTTTTTTGCTTTATCCATATCCAATATCCCAATCATTTTCTATCCCTTTCAGTCTTCTTCTACTCTTATTGATCGCCGCCTCGCTCTAAGCGATGTCCTTTCGTGCACTTCACTCTGTCATTTCGCATCGCTCATCTCTGATGTCAATGGTCACCGTCACATGATCCCCGACATTCGAAGACCCGCACGTGGGCCTGGGCGATTGCACGTATTCGGGCCTTTGCTTCCCATCATGTCATTCACCTTCATCCCGCCTACATTACGGTCCGAAATGTAAGACCAATTCCGAGACCAAGGCGAGATCTCGTGGTTTGCTTCAAGCATTTATACTGACGTCTCCGTCATCGATCGAAGTACGGATGTCGATGTGTCTCTCGCTTCGGGAGTATCGAGGGTCAGCATATCATTTCTCCATTCGGGCCTGTTTACCTCAAATCCATGATTAGATACATGATACAGAGAATTGGGGCCATTGATAACATCTTAGCTTCATGCTTTCTGGCTATCCAAGACCTGGGCATATCTCCATCTTTTCGTGTTGGCTTCGGCTCTCACGCATGTACACTGGCAGCCCATTTCGCCTAGAGATGTTTTGTGGCACTGAAAGTGTGCCCACATGCAAATTGGTTTCTTCATGCGTAGAGGCTTCATAAGGCTAGCCTAGTAAGATTCTCTCATATTCACAACTCGCAGGTGCACACCGGTGCACACCCCACAGGTTGCCTTGTCTGCCTACCGATCGGTTCTTCATAAATTTATTTCAGAGTTTTTTTCATCAAGGCACTGCATATCGATGTATTAATCAAGTATACCCTATATCATTTTTATGGAATGAAATGGACGATTTTTTCATTTAATGAATGATTGTGATGTTATCGCCTTCGACTTGATCAAGAGATGTGCGCTTATGGGATTTCTTATTACGGCATTGAGCACTCTAGACCGAGAGGCATAACCCTTTCTTTTCACTCCTTGGTCACATTTGTGAGATTAGTTCACAGCATACACCCCTATTTCCGCCTCTCCCTGCTATTAAGTTCTCGGTTTCTCGCATCATTCAGGGCATTCGACGTCACACACCGCATACCCTTTGTCATCAAGGCCGCATTCAACTACATCCTAAGTTTCCATTATGCTCTAGGCTCTGCTTAGTCCCCATTCGGGCTTAGTTCATCTGTAGCCTAGTTTTGCAGCATCCTATCCCTTTTAACTGGGTGGTTCTCCAGATTTTACCGATTCTACCCCTTCTCCGATCCTCCCAGACTCATCCGGCCCTTCTCTCGTACCTCCCATTTCATTTTCTCCGACACTCCAGTCTGATCCCACCTTCCCAGACTCGCCCTGACCTCTCTGCACTGGCCCCAGATTCCACCTTCTCCTCCCGGCACCACCAAGATTTTCACCTTTCCTAAGACTCAACCCGCCCTTCCTCCGACACCTCCTGATCCCACCTTTCCACTCATCAACTCTCTTCGTACTACCAGATTTCATTTCCTTCCGCACCGCCTCGACTTCCACCTTCGAACCCCAGATTTCTACTTCCGACACGCGCCACTTATCCCACATTCTGATTCCTGATCCCCCATTTCAGCATCGCCCGGATCCCATCTTTTCCTGCAAGACTCAACCCTGATTTTACCTTCTCTGACACCGCCTGATCCCACCTTCCTGCAAGACTCCTCCGATCCACCTTCCTGTGACTCGCCTCCGATCCCCCATTTCAGACCATCCCTGATCCTACCTTCCCAAGACTCTCAACTCGGATCTTAATCTTCCTCCGACACGCCTGATCCCACCTTCCCAGACTCACCATGATTTTACCCTTCCAAGACTCGCCCTGATCCCACATTCCCAGATTCCTGATCACACCTTTTCCCATCACCTGATTTTACCTTCCTCCGAGCACATCTGATCCCACATTCCGACACTACTCCTAGATCCCACATCTCCTAAAAGAGAGACTCGCCCATATCCCACATTCCGACACTGCCCTGATCCCACCTTTCCCAGACTCACAATCCTGATTTTACCTTCCAGACGCCCTGATCCTACCTTCCCAAGACTCAACCCTGATTCACCTTCCCAAGATCAGCTTCTGATCCCACCTTTCTCAGAGATCGCCTCTCTGATCCCACCTTTCCAAAGACTAACCCGATTTTACCTTTCCGATACACTCCACTCAGATTTTACCTTCCTAGTACTCTCCCGGATCCCACATTTGTGCACTCGCCTCTATTCCCCACCTTCCTGCATTTGCCAGACCTTTCTCTCTATAGTTTGTCTCTGATTTCATCTTCCTCCGACACGCCCCGACCTCATTATCTTTTTCTCTGCAGATTATGCCCGATCATCTTCCTGTGCATCATGCCTAGTTTTCTTTAAGTCCTTCAATCGGAGTGACTGCCTGCTAGTCTTCTGCAGAGAGAGACTAAGTGCAAGTGACAAAATTGTTGGTCATCTGCTCTTCACTGTGAGTTCACTTCACTTCTTGCATCGCTTGCACTGCACCCACGATTCACTGCTCATTCACTCTACTGAAGAGGCATATTTGTAGACCCTCAATTTTGCCCTCAACACTCAGATTTATCCTACAAGGCCACACTCACCCATCGTTCATATAACACCATTAGTGGCCCTTTAGGCTTACCGTCTCTAATTTCTGTAGTTTATGCGGCCCGCTGAGTGTGTATGTAGTTCACTTTAGAGTGTCATCATGGATTATTTTTTAGTTATCGCATCAACAGAAGAAAGTGGGGCCCCGAGGTTTCCGCGAGCTCAATCAAGTTTATTAGAGTATGTCAAATTCGGAGCACTAGCCTGCTTCGATCATATCTCCTCGTCCGAACTCTAATTGTTCACCGTCTGCTGGTTTGGACTTATTTACCAAGGAGGTTTTTGTTAAAATTCATAATTTTGTCAACCGCTTGACTAATTGGTTTGACTGGTTCAATAAGGTAGCACGATACAACACCGTTTTTTTTTTATGATTTCGTGAGTAATTCTTGTTTCGACCATCTCTCCATCCGCATTTGGAATGGTGCACCGCTTTTGTTGGTCTCCTAATTCTTCAGGAAACACTCACAAATTTCATAATTTTCAACCTACCGATCAAGGCATCCGTTCAACCAGCACGCCACTGTGTGGAGCTGCTTTTTTGTACTCAAGCCCAAATCCTATATGGTTCTGGCCCATAAGCCCAAAATGACCATAGCGATTAGGGTCCAGGCCTCGCTTGGTTACATGCAGCCCACCAAGGAATCCATATGGATACTGTAGGAAGCAAGCCGAAACTTAAGATATTCAAACAGATGGAAACGAGGAGGAGTTAACTGGGGAAGTCGTTTCCCGAGACTGACGCTCTTTTTCAGTTTGAAGGTGAAACACTAGTAGTTGCTCGGCTGAGGTGGGGAATCGCAGTGAGAAACAAAGTGAAGGACCTTCGAGAGAACACTTTTCCTACCAAACGCATCGCCATCGATTCCGCTGACGCTTTAGTCAAGGTTTCTTTTCGCCAGGAAGAGGTAAGAAATAGACCGCTCCACTCTATTCTTTTAAGAGACATCTGATCGTTCAGGTTTCAACCATTCGAGCTGGTTTTCACGCCTGCGCGTGAGGTTCTGCCTGGCCAGTTTCGGGCTGGGCGCCCAGTTTTAACAATCCGCTTGTTTTTGGCCGGGTTTCACTATCCGTCGACACCGCTTGTTTTTTAGATTCCTGAATCTTTGTAGTTCTGGAAAATTTTGAGAGCCTCTCTCAACGAGCATGGACTGCTGGGAAACCGTGATCGCCTGCCTCATTTAGTTAGGCTCAGGAACTATAGCTTGGGTAGCTTGTTTTGGCTGGTTCTCACCTATCCGAGCTGAAAATCGATCACCGTTTGTTTTTTTAGATTCCTGAATCTTTAGGAAGGTTCTGGAAAATTTTGTGAGCCTTCAATCTAGATGCACTTGCTAAACCAGATCGCTTGCTCATTTAGTTAGGTTTGGTGAAACAAGAATTTAGGTAGCTTGGTTTGTTTCGTCACTACTCATCCGAGCTGAGAATCGATCACCGTTTGTTTTGTTAGATTCCTGACTCTTTTAGAAAGGTTTTGAAAATTTGAGAGCCTCTCTCAACGGGATGGACTGGTTGGGAAACCAGATCGCCATTCATTTAGGTTAGGCTCAGAACCGCAGCTTCTGGGTAGTTTGGTTTTTTTGTCAAGTTCTCACCATCCGAGCTGAGAATCGATCACCGTTTGTTTTTGGGACTTCGACTTTAGGAAGGGTCTAGAAAATTTTGAGCCTTCTCTCAACGAGATGGACTAGTCAGGGAAACCAGATCACTTGCTCATTTAGGTTAGGCTCATAGACGGCGCTTGTAGTTTGGTTTGTTTTGGCTTGGCTCACTATCCGAGCTTAGAATCAATCACCGCTTGTTTCGTTGTATTCCTAACTCTTTTAGGAAGGTTCTGACAAATTTTGAGCTTCTCAACGGGATTGACTGTTGGGAAACCAACCAGCCGCTCGTTCGGCTTCCGCGAAGAACGCCAATTTGGGTACGGCGTTATTCAGGTCGGGTTTCGCCACGGAGTCTGACCGTACTCGCCATTTTGAATCTCTGACTTGTAAGGATGGTTCTGAAATTTTTTGAAATCTTTTCAACCGCTCGATCAAGTTAAACCGAACCAGCCGCTCATTAGGTTCGGGCGGCCGGAATGGCAGCTTTGGGTAGTTTGCTATTTGTGCTGATTCGTCATCTTAGCTCCGAATTTCCACTCGTTTGTCTTTTTGAATTCCCTGACTTTGTAAGGAAGGTTCTGAATTTTTGAAATTCTTTTTCAATCATCCGACTGGTCAGGAAACCTAACCAGCTTCTGCCTATCAAGCATAGGTTTTCCTTAATGATAGCTTTGGGTACTTTTCTTCGTTTGTTAATTCTTTGGTCATTCAATTGGAATCGTGATTCCTTTGTTTTGTTGACCTTCCTAACTCTCAGGAGGAATTTTCTCGACAAAGGTTCGTAATTTTCTCAATCGCTTGGACTTGTTGAGAACCGATTCAACCTGGCCAGGTGATAACCTGCCAGCAAATTTCTCATTTTAGCATGTTTCAGCCTCGAATCTATCACGGCGTTAGTTTACCGCTCTCTGCGGAACCCGTAGGCTGCCTTTAGGTCTGGAGTTTAGTTTCGGGCTTGAACAAAGTGGTAGGCCACGCGATCGTGTGCGGTTTGGTTCGTGGATTTTAAAGGGAATAAAGTAAAGTAAGCAAACCACTTACGTCCTTTCACCGCCTTTCTTTTGCAATACGGATCCACATTCGGGCTTTAAATGCATGATGTATGATGTATTATCTACTCTACTCATTCCCCACAGGTATGGCCAGGACCCCGCACATGCTTAGGCTGTATCGGTATTTATATGCATGGTAGGCCGATTTTGACATTCAGGATGAATGAGCCTTTTCGACTCGACCTCCTCTTACAAATGCCACTGCGAACTACACACAGTGTATGCGCTTTAATGTCAAAATGAATTTCACATGGATGCTTCAGGTTTTGGGTGTCATGCATGTCGCTATGTTTGTCAAGCAACCTTTCTTGATGTAGTCATTGTGGCTAGACCATGTGTACACGCTTATTTCGCTCTTTTGTGGTCGAGGTTTTAAGCATGTTCAATTAGGGTCAGGTCTCTGACTAAGTTGTATGTTTAACCTAGGAAGACTATCCTGTGACCCATGCTCCTCCCACATACCCAATTCATCAAGAGACCGAGTTCCTGCCTGTAAGGGTGCTACCTCATATGAGGTACCTTCCAGGGTATCCGACTCACCTGGGGAATCTGGGGCCACAGAATCGCTTTTTTTCTCCATACCGAGTCATCGGGGTTTTTTGTTCTTTACTTGGTTTTTCCCCTTTATAAAATAACAAAAAGTATGGCTTAATTCCAAAAACCGTCCTCGAGATCTGATTTTCCAAAACTCAAAATCAACCCATATTTTCTTTCTTCATTTTTCATTTTCCATTTAAAGTCGAAGTCGCGCTCTACCGTGGATCTAGTAGTGGTCCACAAAAGGCCAATTACCATTGAATGCGCATCATTGAAATTGAACACTCCATCGAATCTAGTTGAAGAATGCGATACATAGCTCTCAATAATTCATGATATGATGTATTCTTCTTCGCCATAATTCCTTTACCTTCATTTCCTTCAAAGTGGTATGTGTTCGCATCTTGTACCCACTCCCCTTTATATAAAAGCATTATTCCTACTTCATCATAGAATGTAAAAATAAAGATTCTAAACTATGTCAATGAAATAAATATAGGATATACTTCAAATTTTAGCTCTACATACGTAATGAATCTAAGAATAAGTATTTATATTTTTATTAACATAACTCAATACATAATAATATGTGGACAACTCAATCTCGTTTTAAGTACTATAATTATATCAAAACAAAGTTTTACATTGAAATAGCAACACATAAACTCAACTTACATTAAGTTAAAGTTAACATATAGTAAAGTTAACATATGTGTTCGCATCTTGTACCCACTCCCCTTTATATAAAAGCATTATTCCTACTTCATCATAGACCGTAAAAATAAAGATTCCAAACTACCATGTCAACAATGAAATAACATAGGATATACTTTAATAAATTTGAATAGCTTCACATTATGTAATGAATCTTAGAAGGCATTTATATTTTTATTAACATAACTCAATACATACAATATGTGGACAACTCAATCTCGTTTTAAGTACTATAATTATATCAAAACAGAGTTTTATATTGAAATAGCAACACATAAACTCTACTTACATTAGGTTAAAGTTAACTATACAATTAAATGATGCAACACTGCCCCTAGATCAAAAATCCAAAGCAACAATACATAACTACAATGGGTATAATCGTATCAACAATACTCAAATTATAATAATTTTCTATACATGAGATTTATTGTTTTCCATCATTTGACCTTGCCATATGATAAAGCTTCTCAATTTCTTTTAGAGAAACTTTTCACTTTTGCACATTTCTAAACTCTTTTTTCATAGTTAACAATGAAGTCCTTTTTTTTTCCCTACAGTGGGTGAGGTTTCAGATTTCCTTATTATAAAGGAAACACAAAAAAATAAAATATTTTAAAAAAAAAAACCTGATAAGTTATTAATATCTTTCATCATTTTCATCTTTCGTGAGTCATCAATGGTAATATTTATTTAAACAAACGCGGTAATCCTGCGCTTTTCTTGCCAAAGAAACTAAAAATAGAACTCATACCAACAACGAAAGAGAGTGGATGAAGCAAATGTGAGAACTTAGGTTTTCTCTATACGAGGAAATAAAGATGAGCAAAGAAAAATCGTTTCTTTTTCTTTGTAGGTAAACAAAGAAACAAAGAATGTGAGGGAAAAGAGTATGTTCTCCGTGCATGAAGAGGAAGAGAATGGGGTGTGTTACGTGTTTTGAGGAATAAAAGAAATGGGTATTTGTCCTAATTGGGAGAATGTTTTGCTTTTGAGGATGAGTTATATTTGTAGGGAATATAAGGGTTATTTGAACCCTATAACCAATGAACCTGTTAACACTACATATAGAACATCATGCCTACTTTAAGCAACAGAAATAGGGAGAAATGATTTACTATTATCTCGGAATTAAACGTATTAAAAAACAATGAACCAAGAATACATCTATGTAAACATATAACTGTGTCACTTAAAATCTTAAACGTACGTAACAATATCCAAGCTTGAACAAGATAATAAATCGACTACCATTATATTTTGAGCACAGCCTACATATTTCGATATATATATATATTACTATTACGAATATAATATTTGGCGACTTCAATTCTACAATATATCGATAATCATTTATTCGATTATTTTCATCAGACATATACTTTACATTCTCTTAATCGCTCAAATACAAATAAACATCGTGACTACGCGACAACCGAAACATCGCACCTAAACGACATAATTAACCGTCAGACAAAACAAAACACCACGCACAATTAAAATACAAAAAAAAAATCCAGCCGTTCGAAAGAATTCAAATGTTTATTAATAGAACACGTAGGATCATTTCTTTTGAGGAAAGACCCAAATGCCTCAGCTGTAAATGGCTGCATGGACGCGACAGACGAAGAGGAGGACAAAAGGGAACAACGCCACTGAATTCTCCACCCAATTGTTTTCCTTCCCGAAGATCAAGGCTTTTTTTCCCAAATGGATTACTATGGGATCGCAAGGTGGTTGATCACCGTGGCTGCCCGAGGGCGGCATCGGTCACGCGCTTTCGCACGCTGCGGACGAGGTGCGCCTGGTGGTGGCAACGAGCCGGTCGCTGCCGTCAGATGGCGGACGGGACCACGATTCTAGGTTTTTCTGCAGGAGCTGACGTTTTGTCGGAGGAGAGCGTGGACCGTTTGTCGAGTGTGCTTGAGAAATGGCGGATCGATATCTCTGGTTAACGCTGGATTCGTGTTGGCCCTCTCGCTGAAACTCCTCTCTCTGCGATACAGAACACCTTTAATACCAATGTTTTTTGCAAATTTCTAGTTATTGTTTGTATAGATAAGGACATTTCTGTAAGCAATTGAAGCCGTATACCCGAGTGGTGGTTTAAGGATTTTTTTTTTTTTCTTTTTTTGTTTTCAATCTTCCCTGATTTCTTGATTCGTTGAGTTATATGCTTCTATCTTTTCATTGCGACATTTCTGTGAACAATTGGAAGCTGCATAAGTTGTTTTTTTTATTTTAATGTATTTTGGTTTCTTTATTTGATGAGTATTCAAATTTGAAAGCTGCAAAATTTAATGTTTTATTTTTTGTAATTAATGATTATGAAATTATGACCTACAGACAATTGTTTTCATTAATCATGCGACGATCAGAAGAATCGGGGAAATGGTGATTGATCTGATGTTACTGTTTTCATGTAGCCAGATAAGCGTAGTCATAGTTTTCGTGTTCTGTTTGTTCAGTTTTGCGATTTATGTTGTGATAATTTTTAATGTAGAGCAATACTGGCTTACTGCGCATTTAGTTATAAGGATTATTTTCTTTGGTTGATGTGATTTTGCGTTTTCATTTTTATAGAGGAAATATATTTTAGGTTTTTCAGTTTGGTGCTATTCACATGAAAGCTAAATAATTTGACTCCAAATGTTCTGAATTGTGCTGCTTTTGGTTTATAATGGACCAACCACTCTTTGCTGGAAGTCAGATTATAATCTCAACAGTATTGATGCAGGCCGCCCAATGTTCACGGACAACTGCTTTTATGGGATCAGATGGATACTATTCGTGGTGGAGACCATTAACTAGAAATGTCTGTGGGTAGGGACATCAAAATAAAGAACACTGCCGTCAGCCATTTAATCTTGTTTATGGCTACCAAAATAACTTAGCTGGATTTTTTACTTTGGAGAATAATGTATTAAGTTCTGGGGTCTTTTTTGTTATATAGAAAAGTTGTACTTTACTTTTCTGAGAAGTTAGTAGAGAGGTTCAAATGCTTCTGTACAAAAAAGAAAAAGTTGAGACAGTGTTACCCCTCAGCCTTCCTGATTAGCCTTGATGAAAAAGAAATGCATGTTAACATTTTCAATTGGTTACCTTGTCAGCTCCATACTTCTGAACTGCGCCTAGCATATTCTTCTTTTTTGGGTGTAAATAGACCAAGATTCATCATTTGTTAGTTCAGTGTGGGTAGAAATGAGACCCACATGTTCATGTTCTTATGTTTATTCTCCATTTCAATCTCACTATCTGAACTCATTCTGCTTTGAGTTATAGGCATAGTTAATTACAATGGTTTATTTGGGCTAAGATTGGTGATATACTTCAAGGTAGTTCAACTTTGGAGATTTTATGTCCGGTTTATCATCCTATTTCATTTGAAATGCATGCTTGCAAAATGCGTTAACACCAATACTTTCTTCCTTAGTCACTACGCCCCCAAAACAGAGAATGAAAATGTGTCTCACTTTGTTTTCAGATGTATTGTGACACATGGTGAAATGCCTTCCGTTGTCAAGATTAAGATAGCACTATGAGATCATTCTCTGTCTTTAGTGTGTAACATCCTTCATAGTTTGCCTTTCCTACGTTATCTTCATTAGGAAAATAGCACTATAGGATCATTCCTGTCTTTAGTGTATCATCCTTCATGTTTATCATAATGTTGTTATGGCACACTATCACACATCTTTTAAGTTGCGCTGTTTTGAAGAATGATATGGACTGCTAATTGCATGATATCAAGTCTAGTATTATGAACTTACCAACTATTCTTTCGCACTACTATATGTTATACCCATGTACAGGTTCCATGAGATTGATTCAAGCTGTTGTCCCTCACATGGCATCTAGAAAAAAGGGAAAGATTGTAAATATTGGAAGTGTTACTGCTCTGGCACCTGGACCATGGTCAGGTGGTTACACTGCATCTAAATCTGCTCTTCATTCATTAACTGATACCTTGAGGTTTGTACAGTATAGACACTGCTGTTACTTTTACTTACTAGTCTGCTTTTAATATGCATAAAATTGGCAACTGGTGAAGAATATTTGTTCATGCCTGCATTTGAGTGTGAAAATTGAGTATAAATGGACTAGAACAAGTTCCAACCCCATCTTCATCCGTGTCTAACCCGAGAAAACTATCATATAAGAATATTAGGGGAATTGTAGCTGAAGTAAATCACCTTGTGCTGGTAGAGTGCTTCCAAGGAGGTTTTCCATGAGATAAAGAAACTATGGGCCTGTGCGGTTTCCATTTTTTAAAACTGTTTTCTGTTTTCAAAACCTAGGAGAACAAGAAAACAGTTTTGAGAACAAAAAACAAGAAAAACACGCTTGTCTTTATGTTCTGCTATATAAAAGAATATAAAACATCTAAATTTAACAAAAACAATTTTCTGCAGAATGTAAAATAGCAGGTTTAATTCATGGTTTTGAAAAATGTTTTTTGTTCTTAAAAACAAGGAGAGCGAGGAAAATGGGGAGAACATGTTTGGTTACCAATTGTTCACTGTTCTGAGAAAACACAGAGAATACAGAAAACATTAAATCAAGAGAACAAGAACACCCAAATGGTGTTCTCTGTATTTTCAAAAACTGTTATCAAAAACAATTTTTAAAAACAAGAACCGAACAAGGTCGTAGTGTTCTCTGTGTTTTCAAAAACTTTTCTCAAGAACAATTTTCAATGACAAAAACCAAACAGGCCCTATGACTCTTTTTCATCCAAGATGTGCTTTTTCATTATGCTTTTCCATGCATTATAAACCTCAGCTAGATAACAATATAGCTGTAAATGATCAGGAGTTGTCTTTCAAGGTACCCAACAACGTTGTCGCTGCTTCAATTACATCCATGGACTAGAATGTAATTCAAAACTGATTTTGCAACAAACAGAAGATTCAGAGCTGGTACCTAAGATCTGTGTGAGAGTCGAAATTAATAAATTTATAAACTGTCACTCCAAAATCCAAATGGCACAACATTCCACTTCCCATACAGAATGTGATTTCAGATGCACTTTACCTCCCATCAGAATCCGGGTATGGCTGAGCTTTCTACCATTTCAAAGAACATTTCAACAGTTTCTCAGCCCATCATACCTAGCTCAGGATAGAGCATTCAAACCTTTCTTCAATAAGTAGGTATAGGAAGAGAAGGGGTCTCTGATTTGACACAGGACAGTTTAATAGATCAGAACTGTGCGTTTAGCTCTCAAAAAAGCTTTCTCAATCTGGTCAGGTTTACAGAACCTAAGTATTCTGCAACCTTTTTACCTGTCCATCTTTATATGTAGATTGAACTCCGGCCTTTGGCGATGCGACATGGTCAAGCCCCGGAGCTGTTAGATCAAACATTGGAAATTCTGCATTAGCCAGCTACAACAGGATGCCGGAGTGGAAATTATACAAGCCATTTGAAGCAGCTATACGAGACAGAGCTAACTTTTCACAAGGCTACAAGTCAACACCTTCAGAAGAATTTGCAAAGAAGACAGTTGCTGCTGTTCTGAAGAAGAATCCACCAGCTTGGTTCTCTTATGGTCATTACTCCACCATAATGGCAATCATTTACCATCTACCTCTCTTTATTAGAGATTTCATACTCAGGTTAGCAATGAAATGCTAAAGATCCACAGTTTTTCGTATCTGGTTTATGCACATAAATTCATTAGTTCCTGGCGTATGCAGCCTATAAATGCTTAATTTATGTACACTTCATTGCCTGTATGCATGGATATGGAAAATCTTGCTTAAATGCATAACATCAGTTTGGTGTTTGTTAGTGTTGCTTACCCAAAATCTCTCAAAGGATAAATGTTATCTCACAATGGATATGAGAGTTTTGTATTTGAGGTGAATATGAACCTACTTAATATAATAGACGATTTTAAAGCCATATGCCTTTCGTCTAAACACAATAACATCTAATGATTTGATCGAAAGACATGAATTGCATCGAGTTGATCTCCCACCTGTGGAAGATTGTTCAATTTGCCCCATGAAATGTTTGTTCGTTTGACTGTAATCTCACGACAATGCCATTATAATTGTATGAGAGTGTGTTTCACAATGGTTTAAAAAGTTTATCGACTGGGCCAATACTCAAACCACCATCGATCGCAGACAACCGGTCCGGTCATCATTAAAACCGCTTAAGAACCGCTAATCCGCTTCAACTCAAGTAATGGATGAAACCGATCGAACGCGCCTACTGGTTTATTTTTGTACTTTAAAAGCAAACGATGTCGTTTAGGATTTTCCAAAACGAACATCGCTTCGCCTCTTTATCTCCTCCACAGATTCGGCTCCTCGAGTTTCGCTTTTGATTTTTCCTCTACACCCAAAATCTCTACTCTCTTTCTTTGTTCTCTCTAATCGCTTCAAGCCTTCAGATTCTCCACTACGGCTGATGCTCAAATAAGAACGCCAGAGGAGCAAAGAAGGCAGAGGAGCCGCAGCTTTACTCGTTCAACTAAGAATGGCTACCTCCATCAGAATCAAGAATACAATGGCAAATTTACTCGGGTTCACTAAGAATATTACCCACTCGTAGTCTAAAAGAACTATTCATCGCAATGTAGTCAAGATAGTTAGGAAGTCTTCCTCCAACTCCAGTCAGATACATATCATCCAGTCCAAATCAGAACACCCGACTCAGATATGATGTTAGCAAAATAATGACAAGTGAATTTGTATGCGCTTTAAGTTACGAAATAATAATGATTAATTTTATATGATAAAGATTTAAAATAATAATAACATGAATTTATAAAGATAATATGTTATTTAAAATAATAATGATAATTCAATTAGTAATTAATTAATTGATTTAATGGAAGAGGGGTAAATGTAATTTTCCTAATGAGCACCCCCAAGTATAAATTGAGTAAAAAAGAATCCTTTCATTCATTCAATTTTTCAATTTATAATCTGTATCACGACGGCTGATCTGGTGGCTCAAGAATTAAATTTCTCTGCAGAAGATCTTCTCCTTATTTTATTTTTCTACATTTTTCGATTTGCATTCTTTAATTTTCTTTCAGCCAGATCAACCCCAAGTTAAGTCAAATTTAGATTACACTTTCATTTTTTTAAAAATAAAAATAAAATAAAGATTTGTGGTATCACCGAATTACTAGCATGCAGAATGAAAAAAGATTAATGATAATTTTTTAAAGAAATAATAATAAACAAATAACATAAATTTAAAAAGGCTGAATTTTGTATAAATATATGTATTTGATAAGTATTTAAAGATATATATTTTTTGGCAAGTAAATATTTTATTAAGGATTGAGAATTTATTAGATAAGGAATATGATTGGAATAATTATTTAGCAATTATAGGAAATAAGATCGTTAATAATACTTCATAATGTAAGTATGATAATTGTTAGGTAAAAGGCTAGAGAGTATTGTGTAATAATATAATTGGTAAAATATTATTAATATTATTTCTTTCTAGTAAAAGATTTAGTTCTGGATTAAGAGCATAAAATAAATAAATTATTAAAATAAGCATCCGTAGTTTAATATGAGTTTTATAAAATTTGTAAACTACCTAATTAAATAAATATCACTAATACACATGCTTCGATAACAAAACCACGCTGAGAAAAACTTTATAAATTACAAATTTAGAGAAATATTTAGAAACCCAATAACTTTATTATGGATTAAAAAATTACAAAATAATATCATTAAGTACATATCAAATCGAGTTTTAAGAATAAATAAGCAATACGATATTTCTTCTTATTATTTTATATAAAGTTTCATCGGCGCGAAATCTTCTGACAAATTTTCAAAGCCTTGTGACTAAGGTAAGTGATATTAACGCAGATATTTAAAGTTAGTAAAATCGTTTGTTTTTATCATTTGAGGATGAACAAGAACTAATTATATATAATCTGTTTATGAAAAAGTTTTACTTGTTTTAGATTTATTTGATTATCCACGATCAAAAAAGAGCTTTTTGTATTTATCAGATTTTAAGATTATTATTACTTGTTAACGCGAGATACGACGCTTTAATTGGCTGGAATCGAAATATTCGACTTCATTAATAATAATAATCCGAATAATAGCTGACACTATTCTACCACAACAAAGTGAATAGTCGATACATTTACATTCCTCATATGAATGTAATTGATTTGAACCCCAAATCTATGCAAGTTTCAGACAGAGGTTACTAAGATCAAGAAAGGTCAATACGTCCACCTTAAAGGAACACTCACATTAGCCACCCATTCGAAAAGTCCTGCACGGCCGGGCAAACTATCTGACATTCAATAATTTAAAAAATATATATTTGAAATTTATTTGATTTCGATTTGATATTAGTTACTAATCGAATTGAGCATTTAAATCATTGGTTTCAATCACATTTGATACGAAACCGATTCAAAATATGCGATAATGTTTTCAAGTAAATTTTATTGATGAAAACATCTCCTATTTGTTATATGATTGAAAATTTTTTCGATCAATGAAAATGCATAAGATTTTTATCGTTTTAAGTTCACTCCCATTCGCCGACATTTTGTAGTACTTTTAGCTTTCCGCTATGAGCATTGCCAGTTGGGATACGCTTTTCATCATTGGGATTACTGTGAACTTTACGCTGATCATGTTGAACTAATAAGTTCTTGCTTATGTTAAAATACTGGGTTTTGAAAGTTAATTGAAAAGTCACTTAGATAATAGCATTCTTTTTTATATTAGCAATACTTGATTTGGGAAATTTCAACATTGTTACATTCCTCGAACGCTTTATATGACATATAATTAAGATTTGGAATATTTAGAAGTAATTTTGCTCAAGATGAAATTTTGAATTCGAGAATTTATAACTTAGAAATAAGATTTACTCTAAACACGTTGGTAATTGTGACAAAAATCCAGCCAAAGGAAGGTTAGTGTCATTTCACACTTCAAACCTTCATCAAGGCCTATGCGGACATACCATGCCCCTGCTTCCCCGTGGCAGACAGAGCGGCATCGTAGCTATAAAGCGCATGAGATCTGAATTGAACTGCTTAAGTTTGCTATTCCAAGGATACTTGACACGTGTTAGTTGATAGCTCTGTATATGTTTGTGTATTCTAAAGATTTTACAAATATATGTTAGAGAATTGGATTTTCGTGACTTGCCAAAGTTCACTACACTCTTTTCATTTATATTATTGTTTGTTGGTTTAGTGAATATACTTTTATCAATATGAATTATGATTTGAATTTGTCACTTTAGGACATACACAGGGACAATATGGTGGTTTCAGTTATTTATGACGATTGCAAGAAGAATATTGAATTGACTTAATACTCCTTAAACATTAAGGTTTTTGTTTGATTTTAAGGATGAATTAAGGAGCTTAGTACTTTATTTGTTGATTTGCTTAGAAAATATTTGTTTTTATTATTTAGTTATTTTGTTTTAGTTCAAGAGAAACGTAGGACAAATTGCTACGCATGTTTATTTCAGGCTAAGGGTTTTGCTTAGAAATGTTGTTAAGTCTTTTAAGTCAATGTGATAAGCGATGAAAACAAATTGAAATTTGAAAGGATCTAATATTGTTATTAAAGTTTCAAGTTTTTGGGATTTATTGAGTACTACAAATAAATTATTAAGAGATCTCTAAGATTATCTAATATTTTCAAGCTGACATAGAAAGAAGTTAAGTTTGATTGGTCTTATAACTATAATGATAGCTTCATAGAGTTGAAGAACAAATTGGTAGCAACTCTTATTTTGATTATTTATTGCTCAGAAAGATTTGTTTTGCATAATGATGCCTTTCATTAGGATTTATGTTGTGTTCTTATGCAACATGAAAAAATTGATATATACTTATAGACATTTGAAATTTTAAGATAGAGAAAACTACCTGATTATGATTTAAAGTTAGGTAAAATGATTTTTGCACTTAAGATATGAAGCCATTTTTTTTTTTTGTTATGATCAACTCATAGTTTATGAGAGTTTAAAGTCTTTGTCTTCTTAAAATGATTTTTAAGCAAGAAATAGAAGATATTGATGCAATTACTTAAGGATTATGATGACATTATTCAGTACTAATAAAACAATGAGAATCTTGTGATTTATGCCTTAAATATAAAAAAATTGATTCCTTGGAAATCATTAAAGGTTGTCACAAATGATTATTGTATGATTTGAGATGTTTACAAGTCTATGTTATACCTTTGGATTTTAGAGTTTTTATGTTGAGCAATATAGTGCAAACTAAAGAGTTCGAGAATTAAGATCTTATAAGAAATTATTCAACCAATAAACTTTTTAACAATTGATTGTATTTAATAAGATAATAAGATCTGAAATTGATTGTACTTAAAGTATGCTTGTTTTTCGAATTTAACGTCTAAGCCTAAATAGGTTTTCAAAGATTAGTAATGTTTTTTTTTTTAAATTTTCACGACTTATTACCGAAATTCTTAAAAAAATTTCGACAGAAAAAGTGAAAATATTTGGCTTTTTCTATTCGTAAAGTCATTTTCCACAAAAATAAAGAAAATATCAATCACGCTTCAACAAAGCAATGAAGAATACGCACTACTAGTACACGATAACTAGGTTGATCTTAGCAACTTATCCCGATCCCAGGCTTCATTTATTTTTTTTCACCTCAAACTTGGTCTCATTTAAAATTAAACAAGTGGTTACGAGATTTTCGAAAATTCTCAAACTCGCCCACATCATTTATTTTTATTTTATTTTTTTAATTTTAATTTTTTATATTTCGTTTTTTATTTTTATTATATTAAAATTAATATTTTTCATGTGTATATAAAAATAAAAAAAAATATTATGAATTTTTATAAAATCATATTTATTAAAACATTATAATAATTATTATTATTTATATTAAAGTATAAAATAAAATAATAAAATTTATTTTTTAAAATATAATCTCATGGGTTTATTATTATTATTTTTGATACATCAACATATTACTTCATTCGGTACCATTTCGCCTCTTAAACAATTTATTTCTTTCTTCACTTTATTTTAAATTAATTTAGCTCAAGTCATTTTCGACTCGAGATTTTCGTAGTAACTTCGTCCCTAGAACTACTACAACTTATCACCCAAAATCGAAAAATTTCCGCTTGTCTCAGACCAATCGAACTTTTCTTCACATGAGATTGCAGACGAATTTAATCTGGCAAAATTAAGCCATATTACATCCGAGATCTGTGAGAATTTTCTGCTCTTCGAACCCTTAAGGCACTACGATATTTTATTAACATTTTGCCATTTTTAAAATTTCTAATTTTCCCGCTTTTGCTGTGGAGTAACACCCGAACTCATGGATTTGAGAAAATAAACAAAAACCTATTAAAAACCCGATTATACAAACCAAACTCATCCCATTAAAATGCTAGTACTTAACTCAAAATACGCCCATTGCTATCCTTACTACTCCAATATTAAAAACAAACTTAATACTTAATGCTATGCAAGATTATTCAAGACAAGATAAAAGTTATATTCAAGATAAGTAAAAACAAACGCCACCTTAATGTCTTAAATAATGGAGACATAGCAGATAACTCAAGGAGGTATTACTTTAAGCTACGATCTACCCTAAATGATGCAAAAGTATAAATATTTAAGACGTAATTTTGATGCATTATATATGAAGTAAAGGATATATTATCTCGCACTTCGTAAGAAGGTAATCAGATAATGGCGGTTACATCAAATACCTAATAAAGATTTCCTGCAACTACTTTATATTTCTAAATGAGCAAGCGAGACTTATTACCATAGATTTTGTGATATATTTCTAAAGAACTGCAATCTGATGAGACAAATGCTTCACATGATGGTTTGTTTATGGATAATAATTTTTCTATCACAAATTTTTCGATATTAAGGAGATTTGATAATGTATGAAATATTTGATTCTATGGAATGTACAATAAGAATTCTTATTTACTTTTAGATTTTGACTTCGTAAAAAAAAAAAAAATCGAAGTACTAAGGTTTTGATAGTAGCCATACTTAGACTAATGATAATTGGAGGAAAGTAACCGCAAGAAGTTGGAAATATTTGTTGAGATATATTGCTTTTCGTAGACTTGAAAAGTAATCGTAATAAGTTATTACCTTTGCTAAATTTTCAGAGAATAGTTTAAGTTACAATGAGATTATATCTTCGTAAAATGTTTATGGTAGAAGCTTGATCCCCTATGTGTTATGATCATATTGAGAAAAAATCTAACACACGAACTCAATTAACTACCGAAAGGATAATCCCGACAATTTGAAGAAAATCAAGGTACACAAGTGTTATGTTGATAATCCAAGCAATATTCTAGTATTTGAATTTGTGATTATGTTATCTTTAAAGTTTGGGTTATATTGAGTTAAATCAGATATTTGGAAGTTTGTAACTGGCTGGTAAATGAAAACTCGCTCTCGATTTGTGGGCCCGTTTGAAATATTGTAGAAAGAGGACTCTACATAAAGTAGCCTTGGCCCCATGCCCGTCTAAAACTATACGCGTTTAGCAAGCTTCACTGGCGAACATGCTTTAATGCTTCCTCACGCTATGAGTCGAGCCTATCCAAATTAATTTACGAGGACTCAATCTACAAAGAGGCGCCTGCTCAAATTGTGGATGCGATGAATAAGATCTTACGACAGGTCATTAAGCTTTCCAGAAAAGTCCAACTGAAGAATCATAAAGATCCAAGAGGCCACTCGGGAGTTAGAAGAAGATAAAAGCATCCCCACTATTTCCCAAGACTCAGTAAGTCGTTTAGAGGACTAACTTTTATAAAGAAGCGGGAGTAACGTAACACCTGCGAATTTGTATGCGATAAAGCTTATGAAAAATAATGACCTAATTGTGATATGATGTTACAAAATAATGACAAGTGACTTTTATGTAGCATACGTTATGAAAATAATAATGATAATTCAATTAGTAATTAATTAATTAATTTAATGGAAGAGGGGAAAAAAGGTAATTTTCCTAATAGATACCCCAAGTATAAATTGGAGTAAGAAAATAAAATCCTTTCTATTCATTTTTGAATTTTTCTGGGTCAGAATTCCGTATGACGCATCGCTTTCTGATTCATAGGTTTGAACAAATTTCTGGCAAGATCTTCCTTGTTTTATTTTTCTAGATTTTTGATAAATTCCTTAATTTTCTTTCAAGCCAGATCAACCCCCAAGTCGATTAGACACACTGCTTCTTAGAAATAATAAATAAAATAAAGATTTACAGTACATAATCAATTACTTAATATGAGAAATTAAAAGTATTTAAGAATAATTTTGAAAGAAAATACAATAAACAAACAAGATAAATGTGAAATGGTCAGAATTTTTGTATAAATATATGTATATTTGATAAGTATTTAAATATATATGTATTTGCAAGTAAATATTTTATTAAAGATCGGTAATTTATTGCATGTTTAATACATGATTAGAATAATTATTTATCAATTATAGGAAATAAGATTCAGCATAATACTTGTCATTAAGTATGTGATAATTGTTAGGTAAAAAGGCTAGATGAGTATTAAGAATAATATAATTTATAAAATATTATTATTATTTCTTTTCTAGTAAGATTTAGTTCTGACAAGGAGCATGTAAATAAATTATTAAAATAAGATCCGAAGGAATATGAGTTTATAAAAATTTGTAAACTACACTCAAATAAGATCATTTGAATAGCTTATTACTATGTTTGAGGCAACAAGAAAATCACAACAAACTTTATAAATTACAAATTTTATAAGTAAAATATTTAAACTCATTAACTTTTATTATTATGGATTAAAAAATTAAAAATAATATCATTGTTAAGTTAATATCAAATTAGAATTTTAAGAATAAAGAATGCATTTATTAGCTTTTCCTATTATTTTAGAGAAATATTTTGGCTGAGATGAAATTCTTCTGATTACTTCTTTCAAAGCTTTTGAGTACTTTGAGGTGGCATATTAATGATATCTTTAAAAAGAAAATTGCTGTTTTTACTTCTATTTGAGGATGAAAATCGTTTTAAATCAATTACATATAACTTAAAATTTACTGCTTTATTTATTCAATATCCATGGATCAAAAAGTAGTTTCGGTATGATTGTACTTTTGAGATTTATTTCATTGAAAGAAACGCGAGATACGATTTTGTAATTCGAATCCAACGAAACATTCAATTCTGCTAGTTCTACCGTCAACGTGAACAATGGGGCTGACACTACGCTCACAACTGAAATAATACCGACATTTACATTCTCATAATGCATCATTTAAACCCCAAATCTGTGGGCTCTTTGCCAGAGGTTACTAAGATTAAGAGTTGCTTTGCTCCATCCACCTAAAAAGAATAATTGCAGCCAAATGCAACGCGCCTGAAGTCCCACATACGGGTCGCACCATTTGATATTTGACGACCAGAGAAAATATATTTGAAACGATTCGATTTCGATTTGATACGAAAGCAAGAATCGTAAATTTGATACGAAATCGTTTTGATCACATTCGAGCATTAAACTGATTCAAATGGATGAGAATATTTTGAAATAAATTTTGTTAATGTTCGAATCTATTTTCGAATCAAAAGTTTCATGAAAAAAACATCTCCTATTTGTTATATGATTGAAAACTTTAACTATTAAATGTATTAAGATTTTTATCGTTTTAAGCTCACTCTCATTCACGACATATTTTCGCAAAGATTGGGCCTCTACTATGAGCGATGGCTAGGTCAGATACGTCATCATTAGGATTTGATTGTGAATCCATGCTGCATCACAGCTGAATCCACAAGTTCTTGCTTGCGTTAAATGTCGGGTTTTAGTGCCAATTGAGAAAGTCACTTGATAACAGATTTTTTATATTAGTACAAATGATTTTAGATTCCAAATATCATATATTCTCAACAGCTTTTATACGACATTCATAATCGAGATTTGAATATTTAGAAGTAATTTTGTATTTCAGATGAAATTTTGAATATATAATTTAATAATTTCTGTGAAAGTCATAAGATTTACTATTTAAATTGCGTATTCGGTAATTGACAAAAATCCAGCTTGCAAAGAAGGTTAACACAAGCTTCAGACTTCAAACTCACAAAGGCTCATGCGACCGATACTATGCCCCTAGCCACGTGATTCCGATAGCCGATCCTCCTCCAACTTAATAGCGCATTCGACAAATCTAGTACCATTCCCCTTCCGAATGATTAACTTTTTCATTTATTCAATGATTTGGGCTTTCCTTTCATTGTCATTGACTCATTTAGTTTGAAGATTTGTATAGATTGGGATTTAGGATAATTTATATCATGTTTTTACAATTTTTTACAAATTGAAATACAATGTAAACTGTAAAGGATGGCACCGAACATACCTTGGACATCATTGTATTTTGGACTATTTTAGATTTATGAGAGAATAAAGCAATTGTCGAACCGAAAACTCAAACAAAGAAAAGGTATTTTCTCAGATTATGAGAATAAAGCAATTGTGAAATTGGAAACTGAAAAACCGCTGTATTTTCTGGGATGCAGGAGAGAATAGCACTGTGGGAACTGAAAACAAAGGAGAGACATTTTTAGGGAAATAATCGCTGAGGAGTTTAAGAGACAAGCACTCCAAAACAAGCCCATAAATTTGTCAAACAATATAGTGATGACTTCGAGAGTATGATTGGTGTCAAGTTTGCACTCCAAGCCTTAAATCTGCAGCAACAAACTCAATTTTTTCAAAGGGATTTTGCTTTTTCATTCCAATGGGAAAGAGATATCAATCAAATTTTGAGGTCATAATCGCGGGTTTTCCAAGTTCTTTCCTTTCCATAGATCCAATATACAAAGGTTTGGTAAAAACTAAAATTACGGGTCTATGCACATAATTTGATATATAGGTGAATGAGAGTGCGATATTGGAGGTGGGTGTCACTACAAATACAATTTTGTCACATGAACAGATATTGTTTTGCTTTTTAAAAATTGATAGGAAAATGGAATCAAACTTTACTCCAACCTCTAGTCAAGATTCAACATCAAATTCATATTCTATTATAAGCGAGATTGACCCATCATGGGAGCATGTTTCCGAATAAATTTGTTCAAATGGAAGGAAAGCTCTCATATGCATGTATTGCAAAAAAGTTACTAAAGGTAGGGGAATTCATAGAATGAAACAACACCTCGCTGGCTGAGTAAAGGGATATTTGACTATGTAGATCGGGTCGATGTTAAATATCAACGGAGGATTCCTTACAAGATTGTAAAACCAAAAGCATCTCAAGCAATTTATGAGCTTGAAAATCCATATATGGTCCCAATATGTCACAATTAAGGAGATGAGCAACAAGGTGAAGAAGAGGTTCAACAAGCAAACCTATAAGACCTAAATGAGTGGAAAAAGAAAAAAATGAATAATGGATAAGTATTTTGCACCAAAGAGTACTCGAGGGGCTCAACCTTCCATTAAGAGTGCATTAGCTGGGAAAGAAGCTATTTGGAAAGCAAATATGGCTATTAGGAGATTTTTTTATGATGCATGCATCCCTCACACGCCGTGAATTCCTTCTACTTCAAACCAATGTCGATGCCATAGCTGCAATTGGTCCCGGATATAAAGGTCCTACCTATTATCAACTACGAAGTAATCTTTCAGTTGACGCCAAGAAAGCAAGCCTTCAATTACTCAGGATTCTGCACGTGAAGCTCGGGGCAAAAGTCAGTGTACAATAATGGGTGATGGTCGGGATGCATAATAGACAAAGAACACTCATCAACTTCATGGTTTATTGTCCCCAAGGAATATCATTTGTGACTATTGATGCTTCAGATATTGTGAAAGATGCAAACAATTTGTTTCTACTATTTGATGAGATCATTACATGGGTTGGCCCAAGCAATGTGGTTCAAATGGTCACTAATAATGCGACAAATTATGTGGCTACAAGAAGAATGATTTCTCATAAATATAAACATATTAATTGGTCACCTTGTGCAGTTCATTGCCTTAATTTAATTTTTAAGGATATTTGTAAGTTGGATCATATTGATGAGCTTGCAAGACATGCATCAAAGATGACAATTTTGTGTATAACTGTTAAGCTTATAAGTTGGTTAAGAAAGAGAGAGAATGATGAGAGATTCTCCGACCGTGCAACTCGGGCATACTACATTCACGTATCAAGAGCCTTCATGATCAAAACATGATTTGCAAGCTTGCGACTAGTAAGTCTCTTTAATCTAGATATCCAAAAAATTCACAAGTTTTGGAATGATTGTCATAGTTGTGAAACTCATGGTCTAATTTGTGCGCTTTTATTGCGCATTGTTGATTGTGATGAAAGGCCTTCGATGGGATATGTGTATGAAGGCATGTATAGGGTTCGTTTGGGCATCAAGAAATTGTTTAATCATAACAAGAGACTATACAAGGCTTATACAAAAATCATAAAGCAACGTTGGGATGAACAACTTTGCAAAAGCATTCATTCAGCAGCTTATTGGTTGAATCCATGTTTTCAATATGATCAAGAAAACTTTTGTGACAAGCCGGAAGTCATTGGAGGTGTTATGGGCACATCAAAAGTCATCAAAGGCAAAACAAAGTGATGAATGAGTTAAAGTTGTATCGTGATCGATTAGGAAAGTTTTGGAAGAGAGCTGTATATCTTTCACGTGAAATACTACAACCTGTAAATCATAATACTTGATCTATTAACTTATTTTTAAGTAGTTATAATTTAATATATCGATGTACTTAAAAATATAGATTGTTATATTTTAAACTTACCAATGATTTTTTTTTGTCATTTTTTTATGTAATGAAACTAGATGAATGGTGGAAGCTAACATGATATAGGTTCAAATTTGCAAAAGTTGGCAATTCAAATATTGAGTTAAACTTCATCATCTTCTGGGTGTAAAAGGAATTGGACCGTGTTTGAACGCATACATACCAAAAAGAGGAACATATTGGAACATCAAAGGCTTAATGATCTTGTATACATTCATTACAATTTACGGTTGAAAAATCGGTATAAATATCCATATTGTTAGTTTGATTAGGAATTTTATTTGGATAGTTATGAATAGTTACATGTTTTTCTTTTTTAGGTTCCACAACAAGAAAAAAAGCTATGATCCTATTGACTATGCATGTATCGATGAAACTGAATTTTGGATTATTGATGAGGATGAACCGAGAGCTATAGACCTTAAAATATTAGAAATGGAAAATCTTTGTATGAGGAAGGATTCTTCCTATAGAAGTTGAAGGCTCAAGTTCAACAACTCAAAATCTCAAATTGCTAAAATAATCATTAAACTTATTTTAAAATTGTTAAGTTATTTTTACTTAAAAATGATTTTTATTGATACATATTCCTTGTCTTTTTGTAGATGATATGGACGATGGTGGTGTGACGTTAGAAAGAGTTGATTTAGAGAACTTCAATTTTCCATATAACCAATTTGACTTTTCACATCCTAATTTTCAAAGTGAATAAAGACATGTATTTATATTTTTTATGCATGAACTTATTAATATGAAACTTTGATGTTGACATTTTATATGTTAACTATACAAGTGTTGAACTTAATAGTTAGTGTCATTATTACTTTATTCCTTATATGTAGAAGTAGAATATAAGGTTTTGGAATTTTGATAAATATTATGTTATTTTATATTATGAAAATGTAACATCTTATTGTATTAGAAATATATATCTCGTTATTTTTATAGGTAAAAAAATCTTAGCAAATAAAGGGAGATGTCATTAAATTTTATAAAAATTACCATTTTTAATTATTTTAAATTTTAATAAATATAAATTATATATTTAATTATTTACGACGTCACCCTGCTCGAACCAACCGATAACTTTTCCTGCCTCCCCTCCTTCCTCCCCATCATCGGTTCATTTAAAAACATCGTTGCTTATCACATCTCACATCGGATATAGGAAAAAGTTCATAACATTATATAAATATGAACTCCTCTCAACCTAATAGACACCTTTTAAAATCGTAAGATCCATTTGGACCAAAACGAACTATGGCTGGCATGACAGCATAAAAATGTTTTTTAAATATTAAAGAAAGAAAATATAAAGTAATTTGGCGAAATTGAAAAAAAATATCATTAATAAAAAATTTATTCAAAATTATTTAAATTTAACATATTTAAATTTATTTTGGAAAAATAAATTAAAAAATTAAAAATATATATATATCATTTATTAACTTAATATATTTTTCTCCTTTTTTTTTACATGTTCTATATTAAAGGTTGGATTTGATTTCCCAAATATATAAGGGAAAGAAAAAATTAGGATAATTTTCTCATATCCAATTGTCTTGTAAAATTATTTTTAAAAATAAATCTTTATATTTTATATTTTTAAAATTATGTAATTTTATATTAATGAGTTATAATATATATATATATATATATAGATAGAATGGCTTTAAAATAACATATAAAAACCAAAATGCAAGTAAAAAGAAAATTTACTCTTGTTTTAGCTGATCTCTTCATATAATAAAAAACGATTACCGACCAAAAAGTTAGAAATAAATAATTTTCTTTTTTTTTTTAATATACTTAATTTCAAGGTACACTATCCATATGACCGTAACCTGACCCTCTTTTATGCCCTTGGCTATTGTTTCGAAAGATAAACGCCAGACCACTCGAATCAAATACGATAAGAAATTAAAAATAATTTTAGAAACCTTAAACAACTCCACAAAATTAGCAAAGCCTAACCTGGCTACACTGCTAGACGCAATAGCTAGCTTTAATTCGCATCGAGTCCTCATAAGAGCAGACTACAACCATGTAATTCCATAAAAATTAAATACTAAAAAATTGCTTTCAAGCTATGAGCAGAAATGTTTCCATCTCAAACCATTTCCACAGGGATGCAATCAACCAACCAAAAGAGACGGTCTAATGCAAGGAAACACAAAGCCATGGCCCTTCGACTAATCATCATCTAGAGATATATTATAATATACAAAGGATTTTAGAAAATGAAACCAGAAAAAAAAAAAAAAAAAAAAAAAAAAACTTGAGAAACAACTAAGCGAAGGTATTGTATATTACTCCATCATTTGATTTCCAATACAGGACCTGTCAGTCTGAAACCATCATTTTACAGGGTATAAATAATCTCCAGAAGAAAGGAAAAAATCATAAACTGGAGATACCTTTTAACATTTACCATCATCATCATCTATTATGGATCATAAACTTTCAACTGACTGAAAGAACAAAATTGCCACCTTATACCTGGCATTTATCTGTTGCCAACCAAATCCATCTTTTGCCTAAATTATTGTCAGAGCTCTTCTTCATCCTTTGTCATTATCATCTCAACAGAGCCACCAACTGCACAACCAAAAATTTCGAAATCCCATCGGATCTTTCCATCAGCTCCAAAGAACTTCACTGGGAATGATGAGGGAGACCATAATACACCATTCCAGGATGCTGAAGTGGCCGGAAACTGGGAGGCACCGGGGTTGCTGGAGTCAAGGGCATAGATTGATGATGATGTGGGTTATCGAGAGATGGCTAAGGACTAATGGTATTGATTGCTGCTGAGGTAACGGTAAATGAGTCATTGGACTCAACATATGCGGCGCAGACGGGGGAGGGGGTGGCCCGGGTGGCAAGGGCGGAATGCTACCATAAGCGTAAGGATTCATAATCCCTCCTGAGGGCTGCAAATATTGCTGAGAGGGCGGATTGGAGAGGATATGATATTGAGTTTGAGAAGTTGGGGTCTGGCTCTGCATGGTTTGTGGGGCAAGAATAACTGTTTGATATGGTTGGTTTGATGGAGCAGAAAGGGTTGGGGTTGACATATAAGCATTCGGGTCTGAAACTGCCATGGAGTTTTCGGGTGGTTTTGAATTGCTGGGGATTGGTATGAAAGGATTTGAAACCTTGGAAGTCTTTGTCAGACCGCATTCTTCGCTCTGAGCTGCAAATGTTGATAGAACAGAAGACATGATCAACTGAGAGGAGCTCGCGTGTTTGTCTGCAACCTCAGCAGCTATGTCTGCAGCTGATCGCTTGGATGCTTGGCCTGCTTTTCCATTTGCTTCTAGCGCTGAAGTTGGATGGGAAGGTTTTGCCGCAGTATAATTTTCATCGTTGAGCCGATTTCGCATGTTGCTGGCTTCCTCTGCCTGTGCCTGTGCTACCTGAAAATTGATGAAACATAATAAATAATCGATCGATTGCAGTGGGATCCATTGATCATCACTCTTCATAGTTATAAATTGTTTTAGGCTCATGAAAACCGGAAAGGAATGTGAAAGAAAAATGTTAAAACGATTTTCATATTTTGGTTTCACGTAAAAATATAAAAATCAAATATAATAAAAATTTCTCAAAATTCTTACATATTTTGTAAATTTCTTAGTCCTTATAAAATATAATAAAGAAAAACAGATAAATAAGTTTGAATAAATATATAGAATTATTTATTAAGTTTAAAACCTATTTTCATTTTCTCCAATTCACTATTTTTTCCTTGAATGAAAGACTGACCCCAGATAGAGGCGAGAACTATTTTCAAAACTCTCTACCAGACTGAAAATTACAAAGCTCCACCACACCAAAAAGAAATTATAATAAAATAAAATGAGAAACAAAAAAATAAATTTAAAAACCCAAACTCCTGCCTAACTGAATAATCTTATCTTATAGTCAATTAGTTCTGCAAACTAATTTGACATTTCCATATCTTTCTCCTAACATTTTGTAGAACACTGAAAAGCATCCTACACTAGAAATAGACATCCAGTGCAACTATGGGCTAGTGTAGAACTAACCAGCTATATTATGCATGAATTATGATACTCAACTCTAAGGATGCTAGCTTCATAACAACACAGCTATAGGTGGTGCATAAACAGATACAACAAAACAGTTGGCAAAATATAACACCAAAAGGAAATAAATTTCAATTCCACAAAATAAAGATAGCAAAAAACGTCTTAATTAGAGAATCAAATTCTCTTGTGTAAATATCAGTACACTATTCCTATCTTAATTTTTAACTTCTTTATACTTCCAAGACTTTAATGCATTAAACAACCATTTCTGGCATGAGACCTAATGTGAAGCCGAAGGTGCTTCACATGGCGACAGTTCTCTGCTTCTCTTTTTTTTTTTGGGTGGAAACAACCAGAATAGTACTAATAAAAATAAAAATAAAGCACATTACAGAGGAAGGACGAGATTTCCTTCCAAAATAAAGCACATTACAAGTTCCACCTTCTTTAGCAGCTTGCTAGTTTCCTCTTTTTTCTTTACACACCAGCCTA
Organism: Tetrastigma voinierianum; assembly: GCA_016808115.1. NCBI lineage: Eukaryota > Viridiplantae > Streptophyta > Magnoliopsida > Vitales > Vitaceae > Tetrastigma > Tetrastigma voinierianum. Next base: position 50,841 of record JAEQBH010000961.1, read on the forward strand.
ATAATTACACAGAAGTCAATGAAGAGTCAATAGCACTTCTAGAAAGCTGAAAATACGTGGAATTAACAAACTATTAATCACACAACTCTAAGCACATTGCAGCCTTGCAAAAGGCAGAGAGAATTGAAGGCATACTACAGTACAGCCCTGCAGACACATACCATAGGAACGATCCTGTATTCATCAAATGCTAAGAAAAACTATGTTATGCAGGTAAAAGTAAGCACCTGCATCTGAGTGCGACATTCTCCAGTTCAGATTCCTTGTAATTTTCAGAGGGTAGCACAAAGAATCTCATAAGTTTACTCTGTTTAGAATGAAGAGTATATAAAGCAGGTACTTGCAACATTATGTTATCCCATAAAATATTGAACATTAAGGCTCCATTTGGAACCCGGAATGAACAATGGAAAGAAAAAAAATATTAAGAAAAATGATTTTCTCATGTTTGGTTTCACCATGGAAAATATAAAAGAAAATCAAATATAATCTAAATTCTTCAAAATTTTACATATTTTTTAAATTTCTAATCTTCTTATCATAGAGACAAACAAATAAAATGGCTTGAACAAACATATTAAATTTATTAAGTTCAATCTATTTTTTATTTTCTCCAAATTTTCTTTCCTTCCACTTTACCTCTTTATTTTTCTTAAGAATTTCCAAGTTCCAACGGAGCCTAAAGACCTACGCATGCATGATCTAAAGACTGCTCATGCAAAGGCTTCTTTCAATTGAGATACAAGGGCTTCTCGATTTGCTTCAACTAATTTAAGTTTTTCAATACACTGCTTCAAAACATCTTCTTCATCCTCCAATTCTTTGGCTAAAGTTTTTCGCTTGGGATCCTTTGCTGAGGAACAAAGAAGCTAACTTTAGCCACTGACACATCCCAAGCATCCAGATCATCAAGTTGGAGACTTGGATGCTCTTAAGAAGAAATGAATGCTAACAAGAATGAACTAGAAGTCATCACAAACTATTTAAACATGGTATCAACATCTCTCTCCATCTTTTCACATGGTGAACAGCAGACTTGTATTTACTCATATCTCGCATCTTCAGTGGATTGATCGCTGCTGTCTGCATGAAATGCAGACACTATTTTTCTGCCGACCCTCCAATAGTTAATTTGTTTTCAAATCATTATAAGTACAGACCGATCTTACAAATAAGCTTGTAATAACAGTCGATATATAAGTGAAAATAATAATACTACACAGAAATAGCTACCAAAAGAGAATGATATCTAAAAAATATAAATGTATAGAAATTCAACTAAATAAAATACAGAGAAAGAAATGGATAGCAAACAGGTTCTAACTTATGGGAGCGATATCCTTCTTACAATTTTGACAGAACGAGAACGTTATGGTTGACCTGAATGGTGGAGGCTTCCAAGGCATTGATCATTGAGAGACTTCAGTTTGGATCCAAATGTCACCCCTTTCTTCCCGCCATATATGAACCTGTATATGTGGAGCATTAATTAAAAAGCCCAAACCAACTTAAATTCAAACTTATCAAGAAAATAATATAACCTAAAAATCTATTGTTAACATCTCAAACATTTTTTATATTGGTACTTTGATGAAGAGCATATTACTTGATCTGCTATCTTATTATATGCTATCAATTCATGCAGACATTATTCTATTGAGTTCCTGAAACCATCCATCCTGACACAGTTCAGAAAAAAATAAAAAATACAGAGTAACATGTAGAAAAATTTCAAAATCACACCTCTATGAGCATTTATTGTTCAATCGAGACCACATTCTTTCCATGATCATCAGCTTCTCGGTTAACGCCTTAAGTGCTTAGGAAGAACCTTCCAGAACTCGTAACAAATTCATTCCCTCTCCGCTATCATTGTCTGTTCTGTAAAATATCATTTGCAAGGTACAAAAGGGGAACTTTCTGAACCATTTCTGAACTGTGAAACTGTTTGTCCCATGTTGCAACAACTAGCTCTGCCTTGCTCCGATGAAAAATACACCAATGTGATAATGCTAGATAAAAGTTAAGGTAACATAAAATTTCCTAATGAGCCATCCATTTGTTTGCATCAAAAATACAATACGGTAGTAATAATCATTTTTCAGTTTTTTTAATAACAGCTTGGAAAAAAAATGTTAAGGTTAAGGACATATATGCGTGACTTCCATCTTCGAGATCTGTTGCATGTTTGCTACTTTCAGAAGATTTCTTGGCTTTTCACAGAACTTCCGATATGATTTTCTATCACCTACTTTCATGTATTTATTTGAGGTAGCGAGTAATGTCCATTTTGTAGCTAAAAGCCTACACTAACAGTGAAGGCAGAATGTAAGGAGTAAGGACCATATCACATTACTCTAAAAAAATTCCACATACAATATAGTACATCTCATAGCTAAGTTAAATAAGAGCAAATACTAAAGGCTATATTCCAAATAAGAACTCTAACATAATTCAAATAAAAAATTGCAATCCATAGTTTTGATTTATTTCCTGTTAACTAAGAATGAATCCTAAAAAACATAGATCTTAAGAACCCTAATATACCTCCTCTAAATCATCAGATTTGGGAAAGAAGCCACATAAGGTACAAATCTATTCATGTTACTGCTATCAGAAATGTTTTGACATCATCAAAGACAGGCGATTTACCAATACAAAAAACTCATAATTACCATTGAAACTGTAGTTTACATAACCAGAAGCTAATTTGTCATTAATGAAGCCGGTAATCTATCATTATTGGATATCGGTAAACTACCATTATCCAATACAGGTAGTTTACCGTTTTTAGCAGCTAATTGAGCAGCCAAAAGTTGCAAAATCATGAATTTTAGATCAAATTGTTGCTTTACAAGGACAAACCAGATTTTAACATCTAGCAGCCGTGGCAGAAAACAAACTATGTAAATCCGAAAGTATCAACTCATTCAAATACGATAATAATTCATCATTCTAGCTGAATATTTTGAAAAATTATAAATGGAAGCTGCAACTAACCATATATAGAAAACTTCAAGTCTATCTCATTCCATACATGCATAGATAATTCATAAATTCGACTAATTCGTCAAATGACAACAGTGATAAGTAGTACCAAAATCAAAGTGGACAAAAGGAAAGAGAAAATATTTCTAAGGGCATAGATTCAAACAGAATGGTAGAGAAACAATAAAAAAATTTAAAACAATAATAAGAAAGAAAGAAAGAAAGAAAGGATACTTTCGATACACTGTTGGGTGCTGTTGAGCTTGGAAAGCTTATCTGAATCCGTTCAACAAAACATATTCATTCCGCCCAAACACGCCCTCACCCCACCTGGAAGAAACACGTTAAACAAATACAATAAAGCACTGTAATTCTCAGACCACCAAACTCCCGCAAATCAAAAACAAAACTCTAGTTTGCCAAACCGATCCAGAGAGTCAAGCCTGACCCCGAACCCTAAACCCGCGAAACACGAACGCCATGCCACCCGCCCACCTGAATTGAGCCAATGCAACGAGAAAAGAGAACTCGAAATGTACCCAACCGAAGACCACGACTCAAACCGCCCAAAAAATAGACAGGAAGAGAGCAATAAAGATAGAGGGAGCGGAAAACCAGGAGGTGAAAGGGCGAAATCAAGAAAAGAAAATTGAGCAGATGAGAATTGGAGAAGAGGTGAAGAAAATGGCCAAGTTGAAATATAAAAAACAAACAGGAACAATAACAAGAACAAGAACAATTTCAGAAATCAAGAAACCCTAGAAAGGTCCATGCGTTGCTGACAGAGAAGAAGAGGAACGTTGGAGAGAGAGAGAGAGAGAGAGAGAGAGAGTTGCAGAAATATAAGTACGAGTTTAAGGAGTTGCGTTTTATACTGTAATTCTCGAGGAATTTGAGCGACGTCGTTCTACTTCTACTAAGGTTTTTGGTTTTTTTTTTTTTTTTTGTATTCATTTTCTTCTGAATTTAGAGGTTCTGTGGGAGGGACGATGGGCCCTGAACACTCCCGCCAACGCAAGCCCAAAAAAAAAAATTATTTTTAGAAAATAATAGTATGGAATGTAAGGATTTTTGAAAATGAAATGGATAAAAATGTTTACAAATGTATTGAGACTTAATTATTACATTTGAAAGAAAATGGAAAGGTGATGGCGTCAATATTGGCTTTGAGATTATGAATTTTAAATTTGATTCATTTTAAAGAAAAAAAAATGTGTGATTGATTAAGGCCTGTCATAACGTTGTTTTCGTGAAACAAAGGTTGAGCACACTTTGAAAAACATTTTAAACATAAACAAACACTGGTTTCAGATGTTATATCTAGCTCAAGCAGAAACGTTCATCCAATATTTATACTTATATTCATTCTTTCTCAAGTTCAATATAGGAAGAAAACGCTCATCAAACATTTACATACGAAAGGTTTTTATACTAAAACAATTTATTACATTGAAATTAAAGAGTAATGATAAAAACAATTTAAATTTTATTTAATATTCTTATAATGCCTATTACATTTCCTTCAAATATCCAATTACATTTTCTAAAATATCAATTATATACATTTATTCACATCGTAAATATTTTTTATAATTTTCAAAAATAATTATCATAGGTTTTTACTAATACAAATGTTTACATTTTTTTCACTCTAATTTAAGGTAGTAAACTACTGTAGGACTCAACTTCCTTTTATACTCACTTACAAGTTTTAAGGATGATCATTTTACTAGTTGAGCTAGGTATGATGGGCAATGTTTACACATAGAAAATAGCTATTTTTAGGTCTTATTATATAAATTTTTATATATTTATATATTTTTGTAATAAAAATTTTTATTTATTATGAGATCCTATTTAATGATATAATTGACATGTTATAAAAACAAAATTTAATTTGTCAGTTTAAGTGAATAGAAGCATTGCAAGAGAAAACGTTTTTTTTTGGCTAGAAACACTCTGTCAAACTGGCTCTAAGATTTTTAGAAAAAAATTTAATTTTTATTTTTGTTATAATTTTAATACAAATTCTCAAATTAGTTTCTTTATTTTTAAAATTGAGATTCTCATGTTGGATTGGCGAAGGAAACTTAGGTTATACCTTCTTTCTTTTAACAATCCAGGTTATACTTAATTATTAAAAATTGATAAAAATAAGAGAAAAAAAGTAAAAAGAAAAAAAGACTGGTAAAACTTAACAATTTAAAAAAATAATTAAATTATTTTTATTTGCAATTTCAAATTTTATTTAATTTATTGATATAAAGATTGAATAGTATGAAAAATATAGTAAGTCTGTGACTGGTTTTAATGATTTTTTCAATTTCTTGTAATGTGATTAAATATTAGAAGGGATTATTAAAAGACTTTGAAAACTAAATTTCCAAATTTAACAGTTCATCACTTTTTTTACCTTCACTTGCAAGAGTGAGTTAGAAACGGCAAGTTGCTAAATTAGATCAACTTTACACCCCTTTATTAATAATTAAATAAATAATCACAAAATATTTAGACATTATAAAAATACTCCAATTTTTCGACACAAACAATAAAACGGAAATTCTCTAAAAAGCCAAATCGTATTCAAAACACGATCATTTTTGCATGTTAAGCACTCATATATACATTAAAAACCATAACTAAAACAAAGATTTCACAATTTTATATATCGAATTCTGCTTTTTCAAAACATTATTACCTCATAATTTTACATTAAAATCATATTCAGATTCTTCAAACACACCACACAATCAAATTTAATTTACACTAAATTACGCCTTCAGCATTTCCATTTAACACTGGGAATATGAAAAACACGATTTCACATTTTCACACTAAAATCAGAAGCGAAGACACAACATTCATATATCGTTTAATTGACAATAAGTGTCATAAATTTGAAAACATTTATTTTGTTCTACATATAAATATTTTTCTATTTATGGTGTTATTTAAAAAGCCAACCTTGGGCCCCAACAAAGCCTCAGAAAATATGATAAGCTACATTTGTTTACAAAATCTTGATTATAACAGCCACGTGCAAGTGAAATGACACATGATAATCTATATTAAGTGTAGCTTTAGGGAAGGAAGGATTTTTCTTCTTATGAACCGCCTAGAAAGAGGAAAAAATTAATGCCATTAAAGGAATTTACTGCTGTTTCCTTTTATTTCGCCTGCAAATATTGAATCAAGAATGATATGAACCCATAAAGAAGTACGCATATTGCATGACACACCTGTATAACTAGAGTTTTGTACGAAGTACTTTAAAATAAAACTGAATTTAAATGCCATTTAAAATATAACCAACCATTGCCAGTAGTGATAAGAAAGGCTCAAGCACAACGCCGGCTATTAAAAGACTTTCAACGCCCATTCGTAATCCATCATATTTGATTTTTTTGCGCTCACAACGCCAAATTATTAAACTTAAAAACATTTTGTCGCGTCACAACGTCGTGCTGCTATTGCCTGCCTTCCATTCCTTTCTCCCTTCCCCCCAGCTTTTCTCTTCTCCACCATCCTTTCCTTTCTCCCTTCCCGGTTTTCTCCACTTTTAGCCTTTTACCAATTAGGGAAGTCATCCTAATGGTCTTGGAGGAGTCGAAACTGACCGGATGATGTATGAATACAGACTTGCAGTTCCAGATCAACAACCTCCTCCTCCTCCAAAAAGGAAGAGGCTACAATTACATATATTCATATTCAGCCCTTCTTCTTCTTCTTCTTCTTCTTCTTCTTCTTCTTATCAACAAGGAAGATAATAGGAGGAGGTTACAACAGGAAGACGGCTTTGCCCTTTTATCTTCTTCTTCTTGTTTACCAACAAGGAAGATAATAGGAGGAGGTTACAACAGGAAGACGGCTTTGCCCTTTATCAAACCAAGTCTTAGACATCCCCAGGCGCCCCAGTACTCAAACCCAACCTGATTGTGCAAGAACTCATCACAGTTAAGCAACCCTCCACTCTATCAACCCATCACCATATGAGGGCACAATTACAATTACAATTACATATATTCATATTTATCCCTTTTTTCTTTTTTTTTTTTATTCTTATTATATATGTTCATTTCTTTGTTTGTTTGTTGCAGTTGGTTGAGTACTGCATTGTTCTATGCAGAATCTTTTAAGAGTAGTAATAGAGGATCCAAGCTCTCTACGAATGATGATCAACCTCGAAGCCCAGGCTCAAGCTTCTCCCATTATCCCACGAGTACTTGAGCTACACCACTACACACAACACATCATCAAATGATGATCATCTCACAGCCATTGGCCAACGCCCAAGAAGAATTCACTGATCACACACAACCCGTTTGTTAATATTCCTCACACACCCGGCTGATGGAGAAGAAAAGTGGGGAAGGAGAGCGAAACTAAGACAGGTTTTTTAAATTCACACCGCCGCGAACGCTTCGCTTAAAAATAATTTTGTTTAATACCAAGGCTATAACGCCGCTTTAAAAAAATCAATAACCGCCGCTTCGACGCCAGATTGAAAATTCCTAATATCGCGCTGCGACCGCCTGCTACCCTGTTTCCAAACGCACTAGCTTTGGCTATATTTTTTAACCAGCTCAATTCGATTTTATTTTTAAAAGCATTACTTCGTACAAAACTCGTATAACTAAGTATAAACAAAGTAAAGTGGGGTCAGTTTATTGTAATAGAGCCAGCGCATAGGAGGAGATGGGTCCCACGTTCGAGTCACACTAGAGCCAGTGTTTTACTATGTAATAACTAAAACATTTAATTGTCAAAAAAAAAAAAAAATACACACCAAAAGTAAAGTAATTTATCTTCAACCGCATTCGACCTGGGAATTATGTGTAGAATTAAAAGGCATTAAAAAGGCAAATTGAACATCTGTAGTAACAAGAATTTGGCACACATCATGATAAACTGCTAAAATAGGACTATCATCAACTCCAATCGTATATAAACTGTAGCATGCTTAGTTTGATTTCTAGCCAATAGGTGTTAATCTGACAAATAAAGAGCACCACATTTATTGAAATTCCACAACATAGATGTTCTGGTTCAGGGAAAACAATTGCAAGAAAAAGACAAATTCATTCTACTTAGCAGTTTATGACGTTTAAATGCAGCCATCCATGCAAACTCAGTTGTCTTAGTGATCACCAGGCAGCGTCTTGATGATATCAGAATCACCTGCAGGAGAAAGTAAGAACACGACAATGAGACTAACATGTCATCAGCAGCATTGTGGCTGCAGCATAGAGAGTGTGGTACCTGATCACATAATGCTCAGGCAAGACTGTAATACTTGCCACATGCTGTTCCTAAGTCAACATTATCTGCATCAGATTTGAGATAAGGGAGTCGTATGGGTTAACAAGGCAAACCAATGGAATTAAAATAAATAAAAAATCTGGGTCTCCGAATTGAAAATACTAAAATGAACAACGCGATTCAGCTACATTATTTTGGTCCTATGAGACCCATCTAGGAAACGATCTTTATGAGCTCTTATGAACTAGACACATTGACTCCTTGTCATCAATTATGAGCTCTTATGAATATTAGAAAAGAAATTCAGTTCAGACCCAACCCCACCTATTTAACTGAAAAACAAATGAGGATATAACTTCGTAGCTTGGATCCCTTGAAACGTAAATCAAAATCGAGCAATGCTCAAGTAAACGTAATGTCATACATTAGTATTATCTTCTAGAGATTACATATATACCACTTCTTATATTAGTGTTTGATTTTGATATTATTGAGAAATAGACTCAATCACAAATTAACAACGCAATGCAGATACATTATTTTGGTCCAATGAAACCCATCTAGGAAACTATCTTTATTATACAAGTCACATTGACTAAGGTAACATTTTACAATTAACAGAAAAAACAACATTAAAGCAACCTAATGTTGAAGGACTCCTAGTTATCAATTATGAACTGTTGTGAATATTAGAAAGGAATCGTAGTTCAGACCTAACCCTACTATTTACCAGGGAAAAGGAGGTAGCAAAATCACCTTCACCCAAGTTCTTGTGCTTAAGAAATGCTTTAGATTGTACACAATAACTCGTTCCTGGTAATAATTTTCCTTTGAACAACAACTTGTTCAAAAATGTCTTCAAAACTGGATAATTTTAATGCCTTAGATTGTAAACAACAACTTGTTCAAAACGTGTTCGAAACTGGATAGGATATTTTAATCATGTAGCTAAACAGACATGGTAATACACAATTCAAGAGATGCATCAATATGTTTATCCCAAACACTCGCTGTTCAATTTCCTTAACCAAATAAGAAACTGTTCCTCTCCATCTCCGCTGAGAGACCTCTAGTATTTCAAAACATTTACACCTAAATATACAAACAAACATCCGATAATTTATGCTTAAAAACAACATAACCTCTGACCAATTATGATTGAGCATAAATCATAAACCCAACAAATGAAATTAACACATTACGAACGAAATAAGCAGCACATACTAATAAATCAAAGAAAGCAAATACTTACTTCCATTGTGCACGCTGACCTTTAAAGCATGTGGTATAGTTGATTCCTAGATTTTTCTATAGTAGATACACAGTTGTTGAAATGAGGACTGCTTTCCATAACCGATCTTTCCAAGCCACCAACCTCCTGGCAAATATTAGACTACAAACATCTAAATTTCTACTACAAAAAAATAAATAAAACAAAAACCAGAAACGCCAGACTTGAAATTAAAGCCAAAGGTAAGAGGACAAACCTAAAAATGAAACAAACCTTTAGAGCTTCTGAGAGATTTGAGCACTGTCTTGTACCCAAGAGGTACTCTGCTGCCTTCATGACAAGAGCTGAGCCTGTTGATGCCTCCAGAGCCTTCATGATTTTCTACAAATTAAAAAAATAAAAAATAAAAAACAGCACAAATCACAACTTGCAGCCATGAGAAAAAAAGGAGGAAAGATTGGAGGTAGTAAAGGAAGGATAATATCGTACAGTCTTCTTTCCGGCCACCATCTTTGTGTTTGGCTGCTGAGAAAACGAGCAGGAAAGAGATTTATCCGGATTTGAGTTTCATGAGTAGGAGAGGAAACCCTACTCTCAGATACTTGCTGCAGCGAGTAACTAGGCTTATAACTCATTGCAACCTAATAGTTGCTCATTATAGTACATCATAAACAAAATGTAAACATTGAAACGAAAGCACGTGCGGTTCACGGTTTCGTGTGCTTTCTTGATCAATGGGCTTTGAACCAACGGGACTGATCTTGGGGCTGGGGAAGGTTGCTTGGACTTGAAGTGGGCCTGTATTAAGATTTTTATAAGCCCACAAAATTCAGTCGAAGATTTTAGGCATCACAATTTTTAGAAATAAATATTTTGTTAAAAAACATTAAATAATCCAAAATTTACAAATCTAATCATTATCAATTTTTTTTTCTTGAAAAATAACTCATGGACAAAAATACCATTTATCCTTTTAGGGATATATATGTGTCTTATAAAAGAAGTCATTACTTTTAATATGACTATATTAAATGTGTCTTAGAAAAGTGTCAATCGTTTAATATGACTATATGTGTCTTAGAAAAGTGTCAATCGTTTAATATGACTATATAATCATTTTAAAGAGAGGTTTGGTAAATTTTGATCTTTTTTATTTAATCACTTTAATTTACTTTACATTAAAAAATAATTAATTTAATTTAAAAAATATTATTTAATTTTTAGTTAACATTGTTTACCAAAATTGACTTAAAATATACTTTAAATATTAAATTGACATATCTATCCTCGTAATTTGTAATTAGAGTAAATACAGTACAAGTTATATTATAGTAAAATGAGATCATGAGGATAACTATATGACATAGGGTAAAAAGGGAAAAGGGTAAAGGGGAAAAAAAGGTAAAATGAAGACATATACTTAAGAAGAACAAATTATTTTTATTTATTATTTAAAATAATTTCTTACTTTAAGTTATACTGTTGAGTTTACTTTACCAAAATATATTTAATTTATTCAATAAGTTAAATATTAAATAATTCTTAAATTATATAGATTAAAATTGATAATTGAAATTAAAATCTACACTAAAAGTGAAAATCATATGAAAATATAATATAATGCTACAGTAAAAACCTTAACATCACTTAAACCATGTTTTGTTGTTAAAAAGTATTTGGAAATCTAAAATATAATAATCAAGAAAAAATTGTTTTCTTCTGTGAAATAAGTTTGAAATATTGTAAAGAAATGTTCTATCGAATTAAAATATATTTTCTTATTTTATTTCACTTTTTATTTTCTTCTAATTTTTATTTGTTTTTTCATCTCATATTACATAAGGAAAAAAAAGTCTCATAATGCAATGCATGCATGGGTTTTTTTTTTTTAAATGAAAAATATGTATTGGATTTAACTTACAATTAATTGATATTAAAAATACAAATTGTTAAAATCAATTTAAAGTTAAAGCATAATAAGTCAAGATAAAGCCTTATAATTGATAATATAAATGACAGAGTAATTACGACTTTAATTTTTCTCAATATACGTGACCACCATAATTACATCATCGACTAATCAAATTCGCTTATTCCGTCTCGACCGCTTCAACACAAATAAATATCGAGCACATGTATGAGTTATTACCTAAATTTTATTAATAACCATTTTATCGAGCACGGTATGAGTTTTGTGCCGCTATTAAATAAAACAACTAATCTATAATTACTATGTGAAATTTTATTTAGTCATTTTTTTTGTCTTGCCTCCTAATCCTCAAAGGTACCACGATGGTCTGAATCTCCTAAAAGATCAAGAAATCATAACGTGAATTTGCAAAAATGAATCCGATCGACTGTGAGAGTTAATGCCTCTCCGTATTGTTTCGCCTAAAAAACAGAGGTTAAGAAGCATGTAGCTAGTACGCTTGAAGTCCTTACCTCGTGATCCTCCCCGATTTATAAGGCGTGGCTGCACCATAATTTTTAATAAAATCTCTTAATTTGTGATAAAATATTTTCCTTCTAAAGATCATCCTTTCGAGAAATAAAGAGATTTAAATCCAGAACCGCGATATTTCTTTACGTATTTTCCGCCGCGACTTATCATCCATAACATAAATCCCATATGCGCAGGACAGCTAGCCATGATTAAAACTCTAAACAGCCTCACTAATCTATTAATGACCCCGACTTTCTCTCATACGTGCTTCATTCTTCCATTTTGGAGGACCTCACCATCTTGGGAATTAACATGTCGCCGCTGCAGCCTTTAGCCAGCGGCCTGACCCATCGAGTATCTGCCCAAAGATTACAGGATGCATAATCCTATGGTATTAACTACAAAAGAATATTTGTGTTTCACTAAATGAATATACATCTACATCAATTTTTTTCTTTAAAAAAGTTTTTGAAGTCGTATAAGTTTATCTTAATCTGCCATTAAGGACTAGTAAAAGGGTAGGAAGGTGCTATAAGTGATCAAATCTCAAATATTTGTAATTAGTAACAAGTGATTATAAATGGTATCAAATTTTTAGCCTTAAGTGTGATTATAAATAATATAAGATCTCTAACCATACTATAAGAGTAAAACTATTTGATTTTGCATGGACACAAATATGATATAATTCCAATCCCATATGCCTGTAGCTTAACGCTTTCCAAAAAAAGATAAAGACAACAAATGAAAGGTGATTCCGTTCGAATTTCTTAATGGGAATAATTTATTACATTGTGGCAAGATGCTTAAATTGCAAAAATATATAACTTAAATTAAATACAAGAACTATATTTAACACTGCAAACATGCTCCAAAACTAAATCAAATCCTTAAAAATTGTGCACACACATTTGCACCATTTATATTATTTTTATAAATGGGTTAATTACATAAATTGCAAGCCAACTTTTTTATTTTATATCATAGATTCGAACTTTATTTTGACTAATCAAGTGTCTAAACTTTCTAACTTTTTACTTTGGGTGTTTCAATTTTGTATTTTTTGCTCAATTGTCTAAACTTTTTTATTTTTATATTTTCAAAGGCCTCAATCTTTATTTTTGTTCAATAAAAGGTTTAAACTTTCGATTTTTTTCTATATTTGTGTCTCAATTTTATTTTGCTTAATCAACGTCTAAACTTATAATTTAATCGTTGTCTTTGACCAATTAGTTTTTTTTTTTGTTGTCGATAACCCATCGTGTGCCTTATTAAGATATCTTCCGATAAAATTTAGTATCTAAATAACATTTTATCACATAAAAAAACGTACGATATTACTTAAATGACCTTAACATAGTGAAATTACAATATTATATATTATCACTTCTACATTATAGTTTTTCTATTTGTTCGTTAACACAAAAAAATTGATTAAATTGATTGCTATGGATAAAATAAGTATTTTATTATTTTAAAATAATCTTAATATTTGTTTTATTGTTAATTATCCATACATATTTTTTTTACATAATACTAGAAAACAAGTAAAAATAATGGAAGATAATTAATTTTATTTAAATTGTTATATTTTATGTTTTATGAAATTTAAAATTTTTATCTCAATTATATATCCAATTTTATCAATTTTAACATATATAAATAATGTGCCCCTATTATGGGATGAGTACGATTGCTTATTTCACATTTTTAAAGACACACTTAAGTAATTTCATTTTTTAGCGAGGAGAATTCATGAGTAAATTAAATTGTAAACACTTGGAATAAAATAACATTTAGACATCAAAATAGAAGAAATAAGATTGAACAAATATAAATTCAACACCAAATAAAAAAAATAAATTTTTTTTTTGACATTTAATTAAACAAAATAAAGTTAAAAACGATGAAATAAAAAAAAATGAAAAATTGAGATACCATTTACGTAATTAACCCTTTATAAATCATATATTAACTCAATTTATATGTTATTCTATTAATTCATTTGTCTTCTTTTTCCTGTTTTTCTTTATATAAAGAACAAATAATTTATAAATACTTACAAAAAATAAAAAAAATTAATTACACTTGATACAACCAAACCCAAAAGAATCCCAACCCTGCTCATAACTGATAAGCTGCAGCCATTAGATTATTTTTTCCAATGAGCAATTATGGGATTTGAGTTTTCGAAATTTTGCCCAGCTAAAGAAGGTAATCTATAAACCCAGATAAAGTATTTCTCAAGATAAGAAGAACCATTTTTTGAGTGTCACCAAACAGACCCCTACAAAACAAGTTTTATAATCAACATTGAGTAGAAGCTTTCTACAGGCTTAAAAAGCTCATCATCATCATCATCATCATCATAAACAGAAAATTACATGGCATCAGTTTTCTTAACACTTAGAACAATGCACAAAAATCCATAGTTAAGACTCCTTACTATGTATGTTAACTTTAACCTATTAAGAACCATCATAAATAGAGAATTTATGTAAGTCAGTCCAATTCCGGGTTCAAACAAAAATTAAGACCCAAACCAAAGACAAGCTCTCTTAGTTTTACGGTTCCTTAAGTCCAAAATAAAAAACTCAGCCCTCTCCAAACTCCAAAGAAATCAATCTCCGGAAAACCCAAAATGCGGTCACCATCAAACCCGATACTCCTTCTTCCTTCCCAAAAGCAACACCTGCAGACCTGCAAAGATGCAATTATGTTGATACATTCTTACCGATTATCTTACAGACAGATCGATCCCTCTCCATTTTGTGTTTTTGGCTTTTGCGCCTTTAAGGACATGCGACTTGTTCTTCAGACAATGGTAAATAGTAGATTCGAGGGGTTGCTTTGGTTTTTGAAAGAGATCATCCAGTGCTACAATGGCCGTCGCTTTTTCCGGTATTGGAGGTGGAGGTGGGGTGAAGAGGAGGAAGCCATCCCTGGCGAAGGGTTTGACAAAGGCGTGGAGGTGGAAGAGGAAGAAGAGGGGTGGGGTAGTTGTTGGCGGACGACACCTGCTGCTTACGAGGGGAAGGCTGAGGCTGTTTAGCAGGTGGTGGTGGTGGAGGAACAGCTGGACGAACATTGACAGGTGCAGCAGCGGCTGGAGCCTGAGGAGCTTCTGCCCGTGTTTTAACTTCTTGTGGGTCGACAAATTCAGCCACCAGGAGGCGTCCTCCGTTTGGAGGCCATTGTAGGTTATATACTGCATTTCGTGTCTCCATGGCTTCCTCAACTGATGCATACTGTATATATCATGAGTACATATAAAACAATGATCAGCTATATACCTCAATTAGAGTTCGATATCAAAGTAATTATTTTACCAATATATATGATTTCTTTTTCAAAATAATCACCAAACTACTTTTGCCAAACAGTAATTGATGACGTGGTGTTTATATAATAAACATAGAAGATTTCTTTTTAATTGTGTGTATTTAAAAAAAAATGAACTAGTTTGCCTTTAAACTCCCTCGATTATATTCATATCAACATGCATTAAAAAAGCTGTTTTGAATCAATCCATGCACATGTGGCACATCGCGAGTACATGGGCAAACATTAGATTAGCTACACACTTCAATTATTTTCATATCATCCTGCATTCAAAAAGCTACATTCATATCACCAGGCATTCAAAAAGCTATTCTCAGGCTCCCATAGAACTTAAGCAAAACTAAATGATTGTGATTATGCAATAAACATTACTAAAAAGAAAAGTTGCATTTTGTATTGCATGCGGCCTTCGCACTAATCCAATGCCTGTTTGAAGAGAAAGTGGGAGAAAGAATATACTTACAGAGACATAGCAGTGTGTTTTTATATGGTCCATCCAGAAACTAGTGACACTACCAGTTTTTCCCAGGTTTTGCACACAGCTTTCAGGTAAAGGGCGGAGAAACGATCAATTTAGGTAGGAGGTTTTGGTGATGGTGGAACTGTAAAAAAAAAGGTAGGGTTACAAAATTTAGAAGCAAAAAAAAGAAAAGTTCAGGGAACTTGTCTATGGTGTTTCAAATCCAATTACAATGAGCATGACAACTCACCAACCCGTTCCTTAGGTGCATCCGTCTGTAGAACTGTCAGATCTAGAGAAGCAAAGTAGTAGCCTGAAATGCATCCTTAGGTGTTGTGGAAGGAGAAAGATTTCAGAGTTTTGTGGTTCAGGAACTTGAGAGGCTTTCAGTGATTCCACCTACGTTGTTGTCTTTTGAAGACTCAATGTCTTCACTCTACTGGCATCTGTAAGACACATCACCAGAGCATGAGTTTCATATATGAAAATTAATTGGTAAAATTTAGAAACACTCCTTTATTTCAATTAGCAACTAGATCTAAGAATTAAATAATCCATGTGATGGTTCTAAATAAATAAATAAATTTTCAGCCAGCTTGCAGGAGGCTTGATCAGTGATGAGAGCAAGAGTTCGAGAAGTGATGTTCGTGGTGGACTCAAATGTGATAAAATCTTAGAATATGCCACCACATTCATTAATAAAATGAAAAAATACCCATTTAAATCAGTTCTAAAAATATTTGGAATCCAGTGTTATAAAGAAAGGAAAAAATTGATATTTAAGAAACAGTTATATTGATATTTAATAAGTTTTGTTACAGATTTAAGTTCAATGAATACTTGACAAGTTTTTGTTATAGGCACAAAGCAAAATGGTATGATCAATCAATAACATAAACACAAAAACAGGTAGTAATGCACTTGGTAGTTGGTACCAACATATCAAGGATATATGGTTAATACCAATACAATTGCCAATTCCATCAATTACTGATCTAAGAAAAAAAAAAAAAAAGGGTCGTACAGCTTCTCAATTATAAATGAAACAAGAAACAGCCCATCTGTGACCTCCCTTAGTTACTTGTCCCAATTCCTAAGGTCTAAAAACCTAAAGACTAACACATAATGTGGCCCCACCATGATCAAACCCAGGACACCAGCTGTCAACGAACAAATATAAGATACAAAGTCAGTTCGGGAGGAAAACAAGAGGTGATGCAGTCTCATATTGAGAAACAAACAGAGAAAAATACAAGGCAAACAAATTCGAACTTTTAAGTTTCACAGAGGACAAGATTTGTATATTATAATTTTTTCATAGGAGCTCGAGAGATTTACAATTACTGTATAACAATGTTGAACCATACCAAATTCTGCATCGCTGAGAGTTTAGCAGATTTTCCTGACAACTCCATTTTCAAGGTTAGGATAACAATCAATTTCAGTCTGAGACTTGTAACACCATTATGAAAGGGAACCACATCCAAAACAGAAGACAAATAGATATATATATATATATATATATATATATATATATATATATATGATAAGTAAGAAAACTGAATATAATCAAAAGTAATAACACTGAACAAATAAATTTAATTTGATAATCAGTATCTGTCCAGACATTGCCAAATCACACAAATTTTTTGTCCTCAAACATTCTCCAATTTCTAATTAATTGGGTTCATAGCCAGATCCACTTGGTTTATAACACAAAGTGATATATACTGAAAATTTACAGGGATAGATTATTTATGTATAGAGTAGTTCATTTAGCAGAGCTAAATCCTGAACTGAACCTCATGACCAGAAATATTCAGTTAGGCATTAAAAACATGACAAAAATATTCTTCATAAAACAAGCAACAAAATAGTAGCATGTTAATAAAACATGAAACGACAGTTAATAACTTGACGAATTTAAGTTAGGAAATAAAAACCTCAAAATACAAAGCTTACCTTGAAGCTTTCTTTTCTCAGGGGGTGGAACAGGCTTGTTCTTAGGCTCAACATGAACCTCTTTCGTGTCAGCAGATGGAACATCACCCACAATGTTAGCATGAATTTCCTCCCTTACAAGAGGCACTTCAGTTTGTCACAATTCGGCCCCCACTTCATCAGAATTATACTTTGAATCAATTTGCTTACTCTCTAATATATCATCTTCCATGGAATCACCAGAACTTGTCTAAATTCAATTTCTCTGATGATCCCATATCTGCACTATCATTCTTCTGTTCAGGTCCGCATCTGTAGAATGGTTGTTATCTGCTTCTTCAACTGGTACTTTTTTCCTCATGTGGCTCTTCAACATCCATTGATGCACTACACCATCTGGTACAACACTGCTGATGATGGTCTCCAATTATCCAGGCTTTCTAATAACATCTAGGTTCACTACATTATCAGCAATTATGTTATCCTTTATTTCATTCTTTTCATTAATTGACACAGAATCAGTAGAAATAGAATCAGATTTTACTTGAAACCCTAAAACAGGGTTGACCTCAGATACCTGGTTGTTTGAATTAGAAGATCTGAGCATGAGATCATATGTAGACTTTGAATCTTCCTTCCCCGGGGTCATTGCAGCCCACTTCCTTCTGGGTTTCATTGTTCTGCTCCTCTTGCACACTCTCTGCTATTTCAGATACCACATTCTCACCAACCATGGTGCTACTGGCAGAAATTGCACAAATATCTGCTTCTTATCTACCATATTATTGCTCAGTAGTTATTTCGGATTTTCCCTTGAATCATGTTACCCCCTCATTACGTCAACCTGAACCGCAGCACCATCGACTCTCTTGTTTCGCCATCACTAATAACCACATCTTCATCAGGTTTGGTAACAACAGCTTTGTCCACAGCTTCAGTGTGAAGAAGGACAATCAAAACCATTGACAAGATCTTCCTCAGCATTTTCCTTTCACACGGCGCCTCATCCAACCTTTTAATCAAATCCTCCTTCAAACCCTTAGTTGCCAATTTCCGTCTCTTGAGTTCTTCTTTTAACTCTGTAACTTTCCACTGATCAATAGACCGATTACCAAGAACTTGATAAGGAGATGACATCGTTTCAGTCACAAAATTCTTCTCTAACTAAACCCAATCTTCAGAACCCTGACTGAAAGTCAGAGAGACAGTGACAAATTAGCCACTTCAACAAAGTTAAAATCACAAATTCAGTTTAAACAAAGCAGTAAGAATTATAAAAGGGATCACATTAATATATGTATCTTAGAAATACTCCCTAAATCATAAAGAAATAATGATGCAGGAGCAGAATATACACACAGAGACAGTGAATACAGAAAACATCATAAATACAGGAGCAAAGGTAACATCATTGTTTTAGTTGCAAGGCCCAATATGAAGTGTGCTTTAGTGAAGGTGAGAGTTAGGATGCAAGTCACCCAGATAGAATGTGATTCAAAGGCAATCCAAAAATGAAAATTTTAAAATTCCAAGATAAAATGAACCATTCAATAAAAAACAATAGAATTAGATAAATTTCCACACAAAGTAAAAATTCAAAGAATGAAATTGCAGGCCAGGCATGCCTTCTCCAAGAAGATACATGCCTTGGAGTGAATCACTGCTACAGTGAGCTTAAAGTGAGCCTGTACAAAACTATAGCTAAAATACAATATAAAATAAAAAAGGTCATATCATTATTAAAGCTCCATTGTGCAGATGAATTAATACATGATAAAGAAAATTCCATTTAAGATAAATTAATCTCAAGTAAATATTTCATCAGAAAAGCTTTATGAAAAAATTAAGGTTGGTTTTGGAGAAAAAAAATATTTTATATCTGATTTTTTCCTTTTTCTAAAGAAAAAAAAAAAGGATTCCTAAGCATGAAAGGGATGACCTGATGTATATGGCAGGGAGATACAGTTCAAGGATCCAAAGTTCAACAAGTTGACTAGCTGAAACACAGCCAAAACGGAGATCTTATAATTAACTCAAATGCATCCATAAAATGGACAGAAAATGGATGAATAAATCAACATACTTCCAATAGAGACAGAAAAACATAAATGCTCATCTCACTAGCAGATATTCTATCAATATATGTTTTGTTTTACAAACATTCTACGGGTCTCACTTGTTTCAATAACAGAATTTGGAAAAAACTTCCCTCTCTTCATCATCCACGTCAACCCAGTAAGATTATTCAGAGTATTTATCATCAACTCAACTTCTTCCATCCAAACAAAGGATAATGATGAAATGAGAAAATTTCATCGCCGCGACAGAGTTTCACAAGAACGCATAAGAAGAGAAAACCCAGCACATTCCCACAACAAATTGCATGGATCAAACCCTCACAATAATGAAGATGTCATGCCCTAAATATTTAATAAACAAAACCCTAATTACCTTCAATAGCAAATACAACGTAATTAAAAAATAAAACACGTCCAAAACATAGAGACGAGAAAACTCACAAGAAAAATCAGTTGCCAGGCCGAAACGCACAACTCAACACTTCCTTAGAGCAAAGAAGCGAAGACACGAAAACCCTAGTTCCAGAACACAAAACGCATTATCAGAGATACAAAGGAAGACGGGTAAACCATCAATAAACACACATCGAGACACACGAAAAGGAAACCACTAAGAGTCCCAAAAAAAACTCAAAATCTGCTTCCAGTTGTTTCTGCTCCCTGAAAATCAAAAAATAAAAAACAAAACCAAAATGAAATGTGAAACACAGACGGCAGAGATTGAATGACTTGTTCACAAAATGTGCTGGTGAAACGAAAAGAAATGGGATTTCATTCGCGGTTTTTTCCCATGTTTATGATTCTGGTTTGGCTCTTGATTTTGAGACCCACGAAAATGGGTTTCTAGGGTTTTGCCTTTTCTCAAGTGAGGGGATTCCGAACGAACACGTAGAGACAGGGATGTCTGTCTACAAATTGCTATCATTCACCTTTTAAATACCACCTAAAACTACCCCTGCAATAATTTGGCCTTTGGTAAGCAAATTTGGGGTTAATTATATAAATCCATGTTTCAACATTTCCATTATTTCTATTTTGACATTCAATTTTATTTTTTTCCAATTAAATATCTAAATTTATTTATTTATTTTTACTTGTATCTCAATTTAATTTTTATTCAAACAAATATCTAAATTTTATAATTTTTTTTTATATTGACGCCTTATTTTTGTTCAATTCGCAAGATTTTTCGACAATGTCTGCTACTAACTCCACTAATCGAACGTCTGGGTCATTTAAAATGACAAGCCTTAAAAAAAGTTGCTTATTAACCAATAAATACTTATTAGGATATTTTGAATTATAGGGCTTAAATTCAAATAACATTACAAGTCATATAAAATATTAAAATTACTTAAATATTTTTATAAGATCAGGAGTAATATTATCAGTTTCAATGATAAAAATAAATCAATTAAATTGACTATGATAAAATTTCTTAAAAAAATATATAACAATTTAAAAATCAGCCTGAAAATATTTAATCATCTATTTTTACTGTTTTATATAAGTATTATATGAAAATTATACATAAAATTAAATATATATATTTTGTACTGTAACCGTAAGGAATAGGAAAACCGTAACGTGGAAAATGATAATATAATAATTTCACATCATTAAAAGTCATTTAAATAATTTCATCGCTTTAATATAATAAGAATGTTATTTGAAATATGAGAAATATTATAAACGTTCCTTAAAAAACACCGCTTTTCAATTTTGTAACTACATACATTTCTTAACTCATAACCCATTCTTTACTATAGAAGAAAAAAAACAGTACAATAGATCCTCATCAGATATTGTTACATATTTTCAATTCTGGGTGTTTCCAAAAACAGTTTTCTCTTTTCCCATTCCTAGTGAGATCATCCAAAACTACTATTGCAATTGAAGTAGCAAAAATATTGTACGGACAGTTTACTCACTTTCATCATCGTCTTTCCTCCAAATGATTTAGGATTCTTTTCCAGAGGTGGAAGACCATCTTCGAATCGGTTTCCAAGCTAAGATGATTTAGATTATTTTCTAAGGAGTGAAGATCGTCTTTGGAATCGAATCGGTTTCCTGCGTAGTCTAGATGATTTAAATTTTCTCTCCAGAGGAGGAAGTCCATCTTCTGAATCATCGTCGATGAGCCATCATCGAGTCATGGTTTTGAGATGATACACCTGGTTCCTGCAGCAGCAACACACAATGGAACAATTTGGAATTAATAAGAGATTTTAATCCTACATGCTAGGTGTGCGATAGGTATCTAACCCCAACCCAAAAGACCGCTCGATATAAAACTCTTATGGAACCGATATGATCGTATCATTGCCCACCTATAGAGAAGTCGGATGTCCACGGACGGCTTACACTCTGGATAACATAGTTTTAAAAGGCGCAAGACGCACCTTAGGCGCAGGTTTTTGTGAAATGAAATATGACCTTAGATGCACAACAATTTTATAAACTATGATTCAAAGTATAATTATATTAATAAAAATTTAAAGATTCCTAATATTTAAAGAAAAAATTCAATCGAAAAAAGTAGGAAATTATATAAATTTCAATATATAATTAGAAATCTTAAGAATGTTGTTTTTTGTTAATATTGAACTATGTTAAACAGATCTTTAGTAAGACGATATCTTTAAATGCGAGACGTTAATTGTAGCGGTCTTGAGCCTAGGCGCTATGTCGGATAAATACCCTGACCCTCTCTCACTGCAGTAATCTCTAGGTTTGCCCTTTCCGCTATGCACGGCTCTCACAAAGCACCAATGATGTGCACTGCTCACAAGAAATTAATCCCAAACCGACCTGGATGGCGGGAAGAATCCTCTCAAGCTTACATCACTCTTCACCTCAGAACATGGATCGACATAGTTTCCGCTTGCATATCAATGTAAACCATCAAATTGAGAAGAGGTGACATCTTATAGGTCTTCCTTTCTGATTACAAGATATTGGGCCCTCATAGAATGGAGATATGAGAGCGAAAAATAAGAAAGGGAGAGTTACAAGGAAGAAACCAGAATACAATCTGATTTAGGTGAGGCACATAAAACACAGGAGCAAACCCAAATTAAAGAAGCATCAAAGAAGAGTAAAGATATTTTTCGTCTATGATTAATGAAAATATAGCCCTTACGAAGTAAAATGGAAGATTAAGATCCATTTAGCAAGATACAGTGGGTGATAGTTTTTAGTTGATTACTTCTAACCTGCCGATCTATCTGAGATGGCTCCTGAGCCCCAATTACCAAAATGCAAACAAATCACAAATTATGAAGTTCAGTTCAAAAGGCCAATTTACTAGTAATAAATGGTGGTCACAAAGTGGCAAGTTTTTTTTCTTTTTTGGTCAGACCATGAAGTGTCCTAGGCAGGCCCGTGCACACATGAAATGCTCCTTTAAGCTATCCCCATATGAGTAATGGAGGAACCAATACAAGGTGATAAGTTTATGGAACACACCTGCATTCCTAAGGCTCAAACTCATAGGAGAGATCCCAACCATCTTACCTATATGTTCGGTAGTACAAAGTGGCAAGTTTTGTCCTATGAAAAAGAGACATTTTCTTAACAAATAAGAACATATACCTCCATCATCTACCGTTTCTGAGTTGTGACCTTTGTTGGGAAAGCCAAGCATTTTGAACTGATATAATTTCAGCTCCATTTTCACATTTA
This sequence comes from Tetrastigma voinierianum, assembly GCA_016808115.1. Classification (NCBI taxonomy): domain Eukaryota; kingdom Viridiplantae; phylum Streptophyta; class Magnoliopsida; order Vitales; family Vitaceae; genus Tetrastigma; species Tetrastigma voinierianum. Next base: position 74,267 of record JAEQBH010000961.1, read on the forward strand.
GAGTATGCCTTCAGGAGTTCCCTACAATGATTGCATATGCCAAGAGACATTAATGCAAGAGTACACCACATGCAAATTAAAATTGGGCAAACAAGCATTTGGAGCACCAATGGATTTGAGAACATCTCATTTCAGTTTGACAATTTTTTTCCCTGACAAATGTAGAAATGTAAGAGGTGAAAACATCTTGAACTTACCTAAGTGGGAACATCTTGAACACGTATTCAGTTTGACATGTACAAAATATATCCTCTACCAAGTCATTATTTACTTTTGGCAGATTTTTTTTTTTTTTGAAATTTAACCTAAAACAACCACCAACCCACATCAACTTGATCCCATGCACCAACCAAGCTTTAATGTGTATTTTCATTGTTTCTCATCATTCAGAATTGTTAAAGGCATGATATTTATATTAAAACCCAAATCCTGCTAGAGAGTTTAAAGATTTGGTCAAGCATTATGGTATCAAAGCCCGGTTTGACATCAAGTCTGGTCTGCCACCAATTTCATTTATTCCTCATTTATTACCTAAGTCCATGAAGACTCCTATTTGGTTTATTTGATCACATAAAAAAGGAGGTTTCACATTAGGAAGTAGGTGTTAAAGACATGATATTTATATTAAAACCCGAATCCTACAAGATTACTTTTAGGAAAATTGGTCGTTGTCAAGAATATTTCTAAAGATTAAGAAATTTTGTTGTCCTCACTCCATGCTATCATTCTGTGATGGCCCAATTATTTTGCATCGTAGTCCTTTCAGTGCTACACAGAATCCATTCCTAAAGATTCAGGAATTGTCTGTTCTTACTTCATGATATCATTTCTCGAGATGGCTAGATTATTTCCAATTAGTCCATTTAGTGTTGTTGTAGTACTATATAAGATATTTTGTGCCTTGCAAGGAAAAAAAAAAAATCATGTTTTTTATTTATCTTTATTTACAGAAAGGGATGGAATCATTCTACTCGCATGTGACATCCAAATGTCTCATCCTTCCTCAAGTTTTTAATCTGTACTGGTGCAGCATAATCATGCTCTAACAAAATAGCTAAGTTATCAACCAAGTATCATATTTGAAGGGATTAACTGCCAATTAGATCTTAACTGTATGAACAGCTACACCAAAATTCTAACCAAACAAAACAACCATCTAGCATTTCCATTCCAAAATGTGATTTACCCAAAGGAGACTTCTCTGCATGAGTGTATGCAATATAATGTGCACAAGCACATTTTAACACAAATATGCATGCAGTTGATGTTTCAGAATCTAGGGGACCCGGCATCAATAATACATGTGTTTTTTTTTTTGAACTTTTATTTATTAATAAAAAAGTTAGAAACTACCTGTTAAGAGAAAAGAAAGCATGACCCCATTTGAACTTGCCTAGCAACAAATTTGAAGTTTCCTCTTCCCCACTGTTGAAACATATGATAGAAACTGACATATCAGATGAGAGACATAATCTCTAATATACAACCTACACATGTACTCCTATGACATAAATGTTAGTGAGAAAATGCACGCTGATGACGAGACTGCCAGACTGCCGGCTAGAATGGCAAGGGTACATCCTTCAGAAGGTTAAAATAGCAAACTGAGGAAAATGAATTAGTCAACCTGGTAATCATAAATATAATCAATTACAACACAAACCATCCTAACCATGAGATGGAGCCAGCTATTTAAAAAGATGATCTCGAAATTAGATATAAACCACTATTTTCAAACAGCTTCTGGGTCATATGATCTGGGTAGATAGTGTCTAAGTTGACAAGAAAGTACAATAGAAATAGGGACTAGGAATTCCTGCAGAGATTTCACTTCTATAAGCTCACTGCTAGATATGTATGCTGAAGAGTCAAACTCTGTCCTTCTAAGCACATATCCAACAGAGATCCCATCAAAAAAAAAAAAAACAGTAAACCTAACTGCCATTCATGAATACTCATTCTTATGCCATCATGCAAATAGGATTTGGCATAGTGAAATATGGCTGTTCAAAATAATAAAACCTCGTTAATTGGCAAGGTAAACCACAAGGTTACTTTAAAATTGAACTTCAAATCCAACCGGGAATTTAGCCTAATCAACTTCTTTGTTTGTACACATCCCTTAAGAGGAAGAATAATATGTACCGCAACCATATCCAACCATGTAGATACTGTCCCCTGTGAGCCCAAGAGGACCCCACAAATTCAAAATGCATTTACAAGATTAAGAGGAGCTCATATTTTTACAAAGTATCAAAGAACTTTCCTTATTCGAGCGTAAACGCTACAACACCCTTTCTTTCTATATAAAGACACGCCCTCGATGTGTCCTGCAAGGATTTCTTAGACCAAATGGATAAACATCCCCCGCGAAGAATCCACATCAAACAAACAAGCATCCTTACAACACCCAGGGTCAAATGGCACAAACATCTATTTTTATATAACCCGTAGACAATATGACACTCAATTTAATCCCACGCGAGTTAACGGGATAAACCTCAGAAATTTCTAAGGACTCGAATGCAACCGTCGGGGTTAAACCTTAAGGCCTTAAACCACCGAGCTACCCTCAAGGTTTCCTAAATAGACAAACATCTCTCGCGGAACCAAACAAACCAAACCCCATATTTTGATAAAGGATCAGTTTTGATATCGCAAAGACCAAAACCAACCACGTAGAGCATATTTTCCACTAAGTCCCTAAGAAGATTCTCTATTTAAACCGTATATAAGGTTAAAAAGAGTCTATATATACATATATAGTGTTGAGAACTTTTTTTTCCCTATTCGATGTGATATGACATATGCATCATGGACGCTTGATCGCAAAAGATGCTCCTCGATTTGCCAAAGAATATAGTCACTACAACAATAACTATAGGTTAATGCACTATGCAAGATGGAGATTACAAGTATCACAAACCATCTAATAGGAATAGCATGACATTCAAAGAGATGAAACATGAAAAGTCGAGAATACTGGTACCATATATATAAAGCTGCAGATAATGCTTCCACACAAGAGAGCTGACATGGTCGACCATAATTTACTGGGTTTGCTGCCACCAGCCATGGTACTGCAAATTCCACAAGATTTTCTAATATTAAGAGAGATCCGCAAAGATAACAAAAGCGAACATAACACCTATCTAAGATCAAGGCAGCACCCTACTTTAAATCGAGTATAAATTAACGACATCAGAGTTAACCAAACATGGTGCAAAAATTAATATGATATACTTGCAGAAAAGTTTAGTTCGACCCACCAATGACACCAACAAGCCCCAAATGTGGGACAAAACTCCTCTAAAGAATTCAGTAATCCTTTAATAGACTTCTAGAATTTTGTTCATAGTGTTCTAAAAAACTTAAAATTCAAGAAATGCTCATAGAAAAGTCATGAAAAAATATGTTTTGGCTAAATTTCAATAATTTTCTTATGTATATCGCTTCATTGTGTCTACATAATTTCTCCAACGAATTCTCTCACATTCCTTTAAAAAGAAAGAAAAAAACTATTCCATCAAGTTCATTACTTGGTTCTCTGTGATTCTTTAGGAGCCAGAATGGTTAAACTCTAAGTTTATTATTTTTCAAATCACGATATCACCTTATATTCTTTGAACAATGTTTTTTCTTCATGTACCTATAAACCACAACTCACTTTTTATCTCAGGCACATGCCCTTTTCACCTCCTATTTACCTCCAATCTCCAGCTCAATTACAGAGAATGAGCAATGCTTTTTAATTAAAGGAAAGGACATTATCAAACTGGATGAAGGTAGCACATACTTATATCCATGAAAGATGGCAACTATCGCTTAGGAAATAAGACAGAGGTTTGGTACAAGAACATAGAGATTTAAAGATAAGTCCGATATGGTACTTCACAATGTTTCTTCTCGTTCAGCACAAAACAAGCTTAATGAATAAAACCAATTGATTTCTTGGAAATCAAAAAAAAAAGATCAAAACTAGTCTCTTTGCAAGATATCAAGTCTCGCAATACATTATTATATCACATGGATTACCAAATATACAGAACAGTATCTAGTATTTCCTAAAGAGTTTCAATTGATTGTCATGACACATATATATAACATCTCTTCCTTGCTTAGGTCATGCATACAACCATTTAAATTAAATAAATACAAACCATAATTTCAGTTATGGAAAATTAAAATTAAAATACAAAGCTCTATTGCTTTTAGTAGGCAATTCTAAATTTCATTTTAAATCATTTAAACAAGACAACAACAAGTTTTCTCCTAGAATTTGTTAGGGGACCTGGAATAGTTACCAGCTAGTAGGAGCTATTGCTTTAGCATACTAATGAATTGGTCCACTGCAAAAACTGTCTGCACCATCACTATCAATTAGCCTCCTAAAAATCGTACTTCACCCCGCAAGCCACAAAATGAACGACATATATATTTAAGGATATGCAGGTGGGAAGGACTGGTTCTAATACTGCAGATGTTGGATGAATGAAACCTAGTGTAGTGTTTCTCTGCTATTTGTAAAACTTATATTCCAATTAACCTAATGGTGTTTTCAAGATTTGGTTACACAAAAGGACTCCTTGAAAACCTGACCCAAACATTCCAAAGAAGATATGGTATGTTAATTGAGAGTCTGACAAGATTCAAGAAACCATCGCAAACTTTGTGGTGACAAACATAACTGGGTAAAAGACGCAAAACTAAATGATATAGTTCAGAACGAATATCGGCAGAGCCAAGAAGATTATGACAAATGAGATAGGCGCCCATCCGCTGCAGGTATAGATAAAGTAAACAGAATAAATTCGTACAATATTTCTGTAGAAACTGTCCGGAGATTGATAATAACAATGTAAGAGCAGGCAAAAGACGAAAATATTAAACGGATCACCCATAAGTCAGCAATTATAAATTTAGAACTCATAAGATAGAGACAAACTGATAAGATTCTGAAATAAATCAAAGCCTATCCACACGACAATAAGGAAACATTCACTCTATCGATACAATACAATATGAAAAAAAGTACAGAGTAAAATGTGACACTCAATATAACTCCATTGTTTAAGGGTCATACAGAGACGAGGCGCAGCACATCGCAGCTTCGTGAAAGGAACATCACTCAAGCGTGCCCACGAACAATCCACAACTGCTAATCCTTTTCTCTTTATTAAGCTATAATCTTCTTTTGAGACACATTGACTTCCAACAGACTACGTATTAAGATATCTAAGAATAAATAAATGAATAATATGAATAATATCTGTCCTTATTGTATGTATAAATGCATGATGTGCAATGGTACACACACAAGGAATCCTATAAAACAATTTAAATTAATTCGAGGGCTTATAGAACATTAGGTAACTGAATACTGTGCACTACCCCGCTTTTTGTGTGCACAGACATAACAAAGATAGACCACAAAGAATCTACTTGTAAGCCTCACATAGGAACCAATGTTGCCCAAAGATTGACTCTAAATAAGCCCCTTCATCTATTCCTCAATACATCTGGTTTCTGGGCCAAAAGATATTGAAAGAATTATGCGATATATTCAAGTTTTCCAAGCCTAGGAGGAGCAGGTATGTAATGGCCTGGCAGATAGCAACTAGCCAATGATAGAAGTAACAGTCGAATATTTTCCCTAAGAGTATGTCAAGCAACTAATCATATTAAAACAGATACAGATCTCTATTAGAATGTTAAATATTATATTGCCCAAGATGGATTGAAGTTCTACCACAAACATTACATGGTGATTACCTATATACTATTTAGCTATATATACCTTAAAGCAATGCCACCAAAGCCACTAGTCACCCGCAACTCCTGCATGAAGTTGCTCAGTCATTGGTCATTTTCTTAAACTGGAGATGCTCAAAGGCAGAAAGTATCAGTTCAATATTTTGCTAAATAAATGCACTTATGTAAGAGAACCATATAATTTTCAAAAGTCAGGAGGAATAAAACCAATGGATCTGGTTATGCCAATAAAAAATTGCCCACGGTAGTATCAAACTATCAATCAAACTTGTGCTGATTAAGTAGTAAATGATAACTAAATCAAACAAAAATGTACTAAGAGAATGCAGAAAGGCATAACGACGTAGTGTTCCAAGTCTAAAATCTGAACCAAACAGATACTTTCTTTCAGCAGGCCGAATCTTGAAAGTTTGCGTCCTGTGCACCTTTTTGAATCACACTGTCCAAAATCCTAAGCCAACGACAGGAGACCAGTTAGTTTCTGAAACAGCTTTAAAAATAATAATAATTGAAGATTATGAATTTGTTGTCATGTATAATCACATCCCACATCAGTCTGAAAGTTTATGACATACGAGCTTCTCTCAACCTACTAGTCAGGATTTTAAACCGTGAGGGCTTGACCCAAAGCTGACAATATCTACTATTAGGCCGAGTACTTACATGCATAGAAACAACATAATTTCTCCTGCCCAGCCCCAGCTACAACGATCAAACACAATAGTTCACAATATGGATTCTAATATGATTGAAAACCAGAGTCAGCCCGATTACTAATACCGACGTCTATCTTAGACCCTTTTTCCCCCTTTCCATCCTTGTCTGTACAATATATAGTAAACTTAATGAAGAAAAAAATATGAACAGGAAACAGACATACCCACATAGCAAGCTGAACTTTGGGAACATAAAGGTCCTCTTCTTCCGCTGCAACAGCATAAAATTAAACCCATTCCCACTGACGCACCATCAAACACCCAGAACGCGAAAACTGAATGATCAAATTTAATACCTTGACCGGCTGGAAGAGAGTCGTTCCTGTCCAAACACATAGACCGATGAGCTACAGTCTGATAACCGAGAGAGATGTCGGAAAGACGGAGTGATTGAATTAGAACGAAAAAGTGCCTCTGGAGTGAAATTATTACCTTAGAGGTTCTGGGATCTACTGGTTTGGCCTCTGTGGATTTTCAGGCCTTTTGAAGCGTTCTGGTCGTTAGACCCATTTTGGAGACGGTGCGAAAGGGTCGTGTTCTTGCCCTTTATAGGTTGCTGTCTCGTTCTCAGTCGCTCGTTTGACGACACCACAGCCTTCTTCCCCTCACTGTCCTCTTGCCTCGTTGTTGTTGTTCTTTTGAAACTGTTTTATAAATGAGCGAAACACAAAGAACACAAAAAAATTAATAATGAGAATCAAACAAATTTTTTTGAGTGTTCTCCGTGTTTTCTCGGAACAAAAAAATTACTCTAAAAATATGAACAAACATTCCCAAAGTTCTACTTCCGAAACGCAATATATTTGGTACATATAAAATCTCAATAAACAAATAAGTAAATAACTCAATTATTATTGTCTTTCCACCCAAATAATCCTTGAACGTTCTTTGTTATTATTATTTTTTAACATATATATTCACTAAAAATAGTTTGTTTAACATATGTCGTTAGCTTTGGACGTATTTAGTCTATTTTTTTTATTAATTTATTAAAATAGTTTGAAAATAAAAATAATACTCAAATTAATATTATGGACAAGAACGCCACTAAGCAGAATTCGCTTACATTACAAATATTTTGAAAAATTTTGAAGTTAATGTCATAGCGAAGCCGACTCTCCATTACCTGCTTATGTTTTAATTCTTAAAGATTATTTCATTTCAAACCATTTTAATACTAAAAAAAAAAAAACTAAATACATCCAAAACTCTCAGATTATAATACGTAAAATTGTCCTCATAAATTCATCTTTCTGATCACAACCCTATGTGAGGACCCGTAAAGGTAGAATTTATTGATTGTCAGTTATAATATAAATGCAAGCCTAAAATTTTGCTGATCTCTGATAACGACATACCACACCGCTGGGAACTATTCTCGAATCTAACTACACAAATTTAATTATGCCGAATTATAAGACAAATAAATTTCCATGATTTCAACGAGCACGGCGACACTTACAAGATTACATCGCGCCATTTAAGACCAAACAGCCGACACCCTACATACTGGCCGCCGCCACATGCTCTCGTATGATTATAGTCGCGGTGAATTAGATGAAAGACAAATGGCGAGTCACATTGTCAAAAGGATCGGTAGTTGTGTCCTACACCTGCACTAAACTAGTTCGTGAGGAAGAAATATTATAAAGGAAGATAAAGATATAAATAAGAGTAAATAAAAAGGCAGAGAAATGAGGTCTAGCATCACTGGTTCGTGTTCAACAAGCAAGAGGTTCGACGGTCAGAAGCGAGTCGGATTGCGCTCTAAGAGAGGATTCTTCATACTTATACTATCGTTTGCTGTCATTCGACGGCTAGCGGCAGACAACCCTAACACCGGCGATGCAAAGAACAGCCAGGATTAAATCAGCAGAATTACTGACCACTCGGTCCTTTACGTTTCAAAATCGTACTTCCGCGAGTCGCATCACGAAAATACGCCGAGTATCATGATTTTGCAGCGCACGAAATGACATGGACCTATTATGCTAAACCGTAGGTACCGTTGGTCCGAACATGAAGATCCACTTGGCATATCAATGACATGCAAGTAAAGTAAAAATCACGCGACATATGTCGAACTGGTGCATTTACACGGCCAGACATGACGCACTCATTTACGATCCAATGAATCATAAATGTTGCATGTACTTCATCACGCATGTAACATGAAAGAACATGTAATGGCATTCTCAGACACGTATTACTGGGCACATCGAAACGCAGCCATGCTGGAGCTGCATCACATGACTCGAACAAAGTTAGCTTATCTGAGGGTTTTCCAATGAGTCGAAGTGAGGGTTGTCCAACAAATGTTATCTGAGGGTCAGTTTAAAATGAATGTTACTCCGAGGGTCATTCAATGAGTTTTATCTATGGGGTCTGCTCAAATCCGATTTACATCTGGCGCTGTCAAATGGATTTTTCTATCGAGGTTTATTCAATGGGTTTCAAAAAAGCAAAAAGTTATTTCTGTTTTGGAAACAGCTGCATATATTAATGACAAGTATAGAAATGTTATGACTTTAGACACAGGTATGACATGTAGATATTCATGCAGAATGAGCAATGCTTTTACTGAATTAGTGAATGTGAATCATTATATCAGATAGATTTATGCAGAGAATAAATTTCTCAGAGAGAATTCCTCTACACTTTAGCTACACCAGCTGTGAAAAATTATTTTCATGAGGTGTCAATTGCAGAGAGAGCCAGGACATCCGAGATCTTAGTGGAAAAAGAAGGTCATATCAGGAAAAGATGGACACACAATCGCAAGTTTTTCCCAATTTTATGTCAGCTTTTGATGCAAAGGATACTAAATTGAATTCATTGCTTAGAGGAATAGCTGGAGGTCCAAGAGTGCTATAAAAAGCGCTTACCGCATGGCCTGACATACTTTAGGTCGCGACAGGCTTCGGGTCGAGAGTTTACGGTCCTGGTCGATATGGCTCCCGTGCCGCAGGTAGCGTCGTCACGCGAGATAGTACTTTCTATGAGCGACGTTGCTTATGATATTTATCGTGGATCATGGTTAATGTAGGCTTCCCTTATTGGGATTAAGACGCATAAACGCATAGTGAGACTCAAGATGTAGCAGTGTCTGACCTCTTGGGAATGCATGTCGCATAGAGTCTGGGTTAAGAGCAAGAGTTACGCGACAAAATATTTTTACGTCAATGATGTAGTCGCTGCGAAGAATTATGGTCGGTTATGATTTTCAGTCACACAGAGCCGGTATGGTGATGATTTTAGGCCATAAATAAGAGATTTTATCATATGCACTAAGCTCAAAGGCCAAGAGAGTTACATCTAGATATAGAATCGGTGTCACACATAGTTTGCTTGAAATTCAAGGCATGACAAAGAGTTACAGGACATGAAGTCTTCCATGTTGCGACATAGTATTCTATGTCGCGACAGGGGGGCAAGGCAATGCGTCGCAACAAGGCATACATGACAAAGACGCTTCATTACGACAGCAAGGACATCAAGGCTATGCTAGACATATGGAATGTATGCTGCGACAGACAAAGCCTGCCAAGACAAGGTACCGCGCACTAAGACTGGCGCACGACAAATGTATTATGTCATGACATACTTTTACAAGGGAAAAAAAAAAAAAAAAAAAAAAAAAAAGAACCCCTGGGCTAGGGTGTCAGCAATGTGACTCTCTCAAATCTCTGTACGCCTACCTCGCTTTTTTTTTTTTTTTGTTAAAATAATAATTTAATCGATTCAAACTATCAATAAATCAATATAAATATATTATAAAATTTGCTAAAACCATAACGATTAAATATCATATAAGTTAATAATAAAGACAAATTAAACGCCTTCCAGCTATACATATTTATATAAATTAACTCTATATATTTAATATTATATTTCCAATTATATTATATATGATTCGTTAAGTAGAACATATCATTTAATTATTAATTCGATGCCATGACATTGGGCTTGTTGATCATCAAAACATAGTTAAACGCCGCTTGCTTGTTAAAATGCAAAATAAACCACTATACTCGGTGATTTATTAATAAAAACCACTCGTCGCATTGCAAAGACGATGACATAACCATATATGCACGAGACGATGATAATCACACGCGCACTAATGCAATGCATTGCATCACTAAAACAACAAACCTAATATTATGCAATAACCATTTTATCGGTAAAATTAAAAATTAAAATGTGTAAAAGGTGATTTGGCGTCAATAATGACAAAAATCACCTTATTCGCTGTTAAAATATGCTAACAGTCATGAAATATTACTAAACACTTATGTACCTTAACTCTTAATAACTCGAGTTAGGTCTTATTGACAATTATTTTTGTAGGAAAACCAGTGTAAAATTTTTTTTCAAGTATTTTGTATATGAAGCTTATAAAAGTTATTTTTAAAGTCCAAGTTTAATATGGAAATTTTTTTTGAAAGTTGAGGGTTTTTTTATTTTTATTTTTTTAAAATAGTAATAAGAATAATAATAATTATTATTATTGTCTTTCTACCCAAATAACCCTAGTCGGAATATTATACAATGGACGAACAAAAATTTCAAATTCTCTAGACATTAGAATCAATTCCTTTATTTAAAAAAAAAAAGATCCGATTTATTACAAGAAAAAAGGAGCCCCAATTGAGCGTTCGATACTCATTTCCAGTCCATCTCAAGAATTTCTCCACGAAAACCAGACTGCAATTACAAAATTCCTCCGACAGCTGATATTCCAATTGTTTACTATTCAAAAGTTCGAAGAATCGCGACCATGTTACGAAGGTAAGAAACCGAAATTTCCGCGCCCATTTTTCTTTCTTTGCAATTAGGGTTACTGCATCTTTCTGTAGAGGCTTCGATTATTCCACATTTGTTCCCTAGGCTGCATTGCAACGTTGGCCGCACGTTATAGTTCAAACTGAGTAATTACGATTCTGATTACGCTGTTGTTTCAGGTCCGTTTTGGAGATCTCTGTCCTGCAAGTACTATAGGGTTCCAAGACGGATTACTTCTCAGGCATGTTTCATGTTTCTAGTTTGGGTTGTAACCTCATTTTCAGTCGGTATTTTTTATTGAAGAATAGGTATTTTTTGGAATTATAGAAATTTTCCCTCGCTGCTTGTGGGGTTTTCCAATCCATTCAGGCTGTAAAACAAGATATCTATCCGTTTCATTTTATATGCGAAGAATAGGGCTAATACAATTCATACCGTCTGCGATGATGAAGTTTTTGGATTTTATTCTTCATTTGGAATTTCTATACGGAAAAAAGCAGGTGACAGCTCAAAAGCTGGTTTTTACTCTCAAATTCAAAGGCCAAGTATTTAGCTAGTAGGAGAGTGATGTATTTTGTGTCACCTTGATTCACACTGTTTTTTTTTTCTCCTTTTTCTGACCTCCATTATCAACTCCATGGTTGGTTACAGAATCACTGGTCTTGTAGTTAATTTACGAATAGGTAGGTGTTAAGTGAAGGCACTTTAGTATTACCAGTCTGATGTGAAGTCAGCATTCAAGGTTTACCTTTGGCCTGGTTTACCTCTAGGACATCATTACTATGGGGCCTTCTGTCCCATGGCCTGTTAGTTGAAAGGTCAATCATTATTATGGACTGAGTGTCTAAAAGTGGTTAGTTTCATCCTCAACAGCACTAGTCACTATTTGGAAAGCCACATTCCTGCTAATTCTCATATATATAAGAAGGGTGGATAGAATGATTTGTGGATTTCTTGATTTCATGTGTGTATTTGAAATGTTTCAAAGTTATTGCTCCATAACAAATATACATGTAAGCAGAAATTTCTTCTGTTCTTTGGGTCTTTTTTTTTTAAAAGGTTATTGTTGCTATGTGGTGAAGAAAGAAAAGTGGTGAGAGGGAGTTTGTGGGGTTGTGATGTAGTGGTGGGTTTGTGTTTGATGCTGGGGTGAGGGTTTTAGTTTGGTTAACTCGGATATTTTTCTTTTGTCCATTTGACAAGACAGTGATACCATTTATTGTTTATTAGGAAAATCAGACTGATTCTCTTTACCGCAAGCCATTTCTCACCACTCAAATCCTTTGGTTAAGAATATGTAACTAAAATTGATTATCTTACTATATAGTTAACTTAGGGCATTTGGATTTCAATCAACCTAATTGACTGTTTAGTTTCTTGACCAAACATATCATTCTAGGAATGTATAATATTAGAAGTGTATTTATCATACTTCTCGCTCTTGCGGTAAATGCTTATGGGCTTTGGAAATAGAGAATCTCTAGAAAGTTTTGATTGAAGCATTTGAGTCCAAAATCCGAAAAATGGTGATTATGGGTCTTATGTGTTCACTATTTCAAGTAGAGACCTAAGGGTTAAATGTTACTTTTCAATCTTAACGCTTAAGAATTCAACTCATATTTCCATGATTGTCATTTTTTGCAGCAGATACTCTCCATTGTTTTCTTTCCGAAAGGAATTCTCAGTTGCATCTCAGCAAAATACATCTAAGAACCCTGATTCAACAGGCAAGCCATCAAATTCAGGCAGTATTTTGTCAAAATTTATTGTTGGTGGTGTTGTCATTGGTGCTGCTGTCATGACTGCTTACCAGACTGGGTATTTAGACAAATTTATTGTTAACGAGCAGCATAGTTCATCAGAACATGGTGTGGAAGAAGTGATAGTACTCCAGCCTAAAGTGAAGAGAGACTGGTATTGTTGACTTACTGGGCAGTACCAATGCCTAAGAATGGAGAGACTCAAGAGACTGGTCTTTTAAGAGAGATTGGCGGCTTGCCCGAAACTAAAGAGCCTAACGAATCTAGTTCTAATGTCACAAAAGACTGAGCCTCATTTAGATTTTCCCTGCAAGACGGCAGCAGGAGGGAAGGTCGAGAACAAACTTCCAGGAAGGATATTCCAGACGATGCCTGAAGAGGGCAATCCTCATCCAGGAGAAAGACTTGCCTGCAGATCCTCATCAGCAGGACATCTAATGGATCAAACTACAGATTCTGGGACATTATCCAAAGGAAATATTGACATGAAAAAAGAGGAACAGTATGAACAGAATCATGGAGTTCCAACTAAAATCAAAACCATCCTGATAGCACAGTTCCTGAGATAATATGGATACTGTGGATATTAAGGTACAAGTGTGTCCTGCTCATCCCTTTTTTACTTTCATAGGAGTAGCCTAAATTGTTGATACTCGATTGTTTCTTTGGGATTTATTCGTTTATTCTAGCTTTCTTTAGATGAGTGTAGTGATTTAGAAGTATTAATTGTGGCACCTTCTTTGCTCAATGATGCGGACCTCTGGGAAAAGGCGCCTAAGTGCTCCTCCTATATCACGTAAGACCTTGTCTAAATCCTGTTCATTTACATACCATGTGGAGGTGTAGGGTGAGCTAAATGCAAGATTACTACTTACATCAATCACTAGGAATGTTTGAGTGGTGTGAAGTGACCAAGAATACTTTTTAATTCGAATTAGAAAAAAGTTACATTATTTTACCCAAAAGCAAACTGGAAAAAGTGCTATTATTTATCAACAGAATGCATGGATTTGTGCTCTATTACAGAACATTAAGAAGAAATTATCTTTATAAATTTTGATTTATATGGATTCTGTTTGAAGTTGTATTCAGTGACACTACATTGCAGGATGCACCAAGATCTAGAACCATCAGGTTCCCTTGTTGATGCATATTATCTGAGTGAGAAGGGGCGTATCAAACTAGTGCAGCTTCTCTAAATGGATAGAGTATTGTGGTACAAATACTTTTCCAAAGAAAAAGGTTGTTTTATGTTATAAACTTACACCATATGCACATGCATCATTAATGACTAATTCATGTAATTTTGTAAGAGTTATTTTTGTTATACCCATCGTAATTTTCTAATGAACTTATAGGCTTCAGTTAAGTCAATTGAGGATTCAAAATGATGCTTACATATCTGAGGATGGGAAGTTGATTCTTTGATTTCCTTCTGCCTATCTATGCTACAGTAAGCTGAGTTAGATGCTCATGCTTTTCTGAGCAAAAGAGAGAATAATGAAGGTTTGTGCTAATGCAGAATTATTTGCATAGATTACTTAAATTCTTAAATCATGATTTTCTGGCTTGCAATTGGCAATTTCCTGCATTATGGTCTCTAATATTCTTCCTGCGATATAGGAAAAGTATGAGAAGGAATTAAAGGATGCAAGGGTGAAGGAGCTTATGTATGCAGAGTGAGGCAGCACAAGGGAAAAGGTTGTAGGCTTGCATCTTTTATCCTTTTACTAATTGTTCATATTATCTCTTCTTTTGTTTAACTTCTTTGAGTCTTGTTTGAACAAGATACACCATTAGAGTTCAGTTCACATGTGTAATGCTATTTGCAATGTTTTTTTGCATTGTGTCATTCATGAAGGTTATTTTGACTCCTTTCTTTTCCTGTTTAAGCCCATTCAAAAATCAGCCGGTGGATTTATTTTTTATTTCCAACCTATATATAGACATGGTCTTAAACAAATTACATCATGTTTTGTGCTTTCTAAGTAGGGACAAACTCTAAAAGCAATGTTGCAACTGTTGGATATTCTTCTTTACTTAACCTTTTTTATTGGTTAACATCCTTCTTGTGGGGCTGGGGTGTAGAATAGTTCTTTGTTGAACTTGGGCTTCATTGTTCAGACTCCTTTTAGTCTCTTAAGGTGTGTGTTTGTATTCATGATTAAGTAAGATTAGATGAATCTGTGTATTGTGTATCTTTGATATATTATATTTATTATCAACTGACCTACTCTAGGCCAATGTTAAAGTATTGTGAATGTTTTTTTGCCTACATTTCAGGAACTAAACAAAGAAAGAGCAAAATTAGTTGCTACTATCAAGTCACTTCAAGAAAAAGCAGAAGAGAAACTTAAGACTGAACTTGAACAGAAGGTCAGTAGTTTGTTCCATTTGTCTGAAACATTTCCTACGTAGCTTAGCAAGCATTTGAAATCATACTTCACATTGCTGATCCACAGGTTGCAGGAGCAACCGAGTTGGAACTGAAGAAAGCACTGAGTTAGCAAAAGCTGAGAGCTAGCTGCAGCAATTGCAAGTGAGAAGGCATCCCACATAGAAAAATTAAGTGAAGCAAATCTTCATGTATGATATCTGATTTGATCTCAGTTACAAGTTAACATTCCTCTCTGTGGATAATTAGGCCAAGACAGTTTCCATGTTTATGAGAAAGGGCTTTGCTTATCTAAACTAAACTTCCTAAACTGCCTCCATACCCTGTTGAGTGCAGAATCTCTATCAAAAGAAATTCTGTAGTATTGTTGCTTCCTTTGTCACTGAAGATGGCAACAGCTGACTTTGTCAGGGAAGGCAGCCCAAATGGGGGCTGGTCCTAGGCAAAAAGTTGCTAGGTTCATACTTATCGTAAAGAAGTTGCTAGGTTCATGCTTTGATATAAAGCGATTAGTTTTTAGGTGTCTAGAGTTGAAATAGAGGAAGATAGACATAGGAGAGTTGACTTTCCACCTTTGTCCTCTAATTTTGTTAAGATGGCCTTGAATTCTGAGAAATACCTTTACAACTCAGGTTAAATGTATAAATAATCATACTAGATTTTGTTCAATTCAAGTCACTGGAAAAGATGTTTGTAATATCTTAAAATTCAACATTTACTTCTGATGCAAGGAGAGTAAAAGGAGAGGAGAAAGGGTAGTAGTGAGGCCATTTGCAACTGCCTTTGATGATGCAATCTTTAAGCACTTTGCAAACTAAAAGATCTGCTAACCGCTGAAATTTATGAGATTCAGAAACCTAGCTTGATGTTAATAGTCGCTTGATAAACTCTTGATACAACACTTTACAGCCAACATATATCATCCTTTTTCCCCTTGTTTACTCACAACTTTGAGGTATTCTATCAAATTTTAAATAGTTCTTCTTGCTTTTTAGATTGATGCTTTATGCATGGCATTCTACGCTAGATCTGAAGAGGCTCGTCACAGTCACTCGGTACACAAGCTTGCCTTGGTGAGAGATTTATGCTCATTTATTAATGCTTTTTTTTGGGGACATTTTGCAGATAAAATAAATTGAGGTTTCAATCAGTGAACCAAAAAAGCCTTAATTTGTTTTTTTTTCTTCCTAGCAAATCAACATCCAATCTTTTATAGCATAATTATTATAAGGGTTTTTGTAGGGAGCACTGCACTGAGATGCTCTGTCTAAAGGTCTGCCGACAGAAAGAAATTGCTATGCACAACATCTTGATGGCATTGATAAAGATTCCCTTTAGCTTTGGTCCTATCATCACTTCCTGAAGAAATGAAATCATGGAACAGACACCCTGTTGCAATTGAATCAGAAGGCAAGTTTTTTTTTCTTCCTTTTAATGGGTCCCATTGTTATTGGTCATGCACAATTTTTGCTTATTATCAGCAGCTTGTGTTTCTTCTTTCTGTGCATTGTTATTAGACCATCATAACTGATAAAAAAATTTGGTTATTAGACAATCATACTGTTAATTAACGAGGTCATAAAGTGCAGCACTTTTCTGCTAAATTCAGGATAAAGTCACGCCTGACGCACCAGGCCTATTTGATTGAATAGTTTGTGGAGCCACGAGTGCTGTAGTTAAGCAGTGTTAATATGTTGCTTAAGGATATATAGTGCTTTAATTGATGTACTTAGTTGGGAGGTAAATAGTCAACATCTTGTCTCTAGATAAAATTTTCAGTTTCGTGTTACAATGTTAATAAGCTTTTGGAGAAATTGTCTACTTATCTGAAGAGAAAGTTGTCTACCTATTCAAGACAAAATTTTCCTTACTGAAGTTTAACTTCAACTAGCTTTCGAGAAAGCCATCTGCCTATTTTTAGTTTCAAGAATTGTTGATGATAAGCCAGTTGGTTTATCGTTTGGTGTCTTTTTACTAGCCCTCATAATGGCTTGAATTTACACTGTACCACTGGTCAAACACGTGGGATCTCACAGACAGACAAAACTTTTGCTTGGAAGCGCTGATCCCCATTATGTAGGAAAATTATCTGCAAAGGTTGAAGTAAATTTAGTTCCACTTGCTGCAGCACAGATCTTGCTTCTGTGAGCTCTCTCTATGTTTGGAAGCCCCATTTACCAAGAAGATGAAATTCATGATGCATCAATTTATTATAGCATGTCAAATATTCTTCTCGACTTTGCCTTGTCTCTAATGCATGAACTCTGGGAGAACCAGCAGTATTCTGTAGCTAAAATGAGTGTACAGCTTATAATTGAATCCTCAAACTTTTTCTAAAGTTGGTCTACCTGGATGATGTTAGACCTGTCATATTTAGCTATGATCTTAGACAGAATAATACTCTTGAACCCCTTAGATGCCATGTTCAAAAAAACCGACCATTAGACGTTCCATGACTATTGTTCACCTACCTTGCAGTTTGATGATCTGAAAGCAACACTGCAGCACTTCAGCCTAATCCCACCCGGAGGTGGTGGCATTTTGGCGCACTGCTAGCTACTGCAGTATCTGCTGAAGGTATATTCATATGTTAGATTTACCTTCATAAATCTCATGATCTGCAAAATAATTTCATTCATTCGAGTACTTTAAAATGTGCCTTTCTGTGCCTTTTTTTAGATTAAGGAAAGGATCAGTCAGCCTGGTGATGGCATCAGAATCTGTCATATATAGAGTTGAGAGGCATTTTGGCCCAGGGACACGCCAGAAGCAGATGCTCTTGAAGAAGGTGTTAGAGGCAGCGAAGCAGCGGAAATTATTGTTGATTGGGTGAAGCGAATACTACCGCAGAGCAAGCTCTAACCCTGCTTCAGTCGTATGCTATTAGCTTCTGTCAGCCTCACTTAAAGTCTTCCTCCATTGGTATGGAATTTTCCTTCTGATACTTAATTCATTGATGTAGAAGCTTTTATACGAACAAATACACCTTTCGCACCTGTAACCCGGGCCAAAGGGCAAACATTCCCTTTTGCAAAGTACACTCCATCGAGAGAGCTTTAGCTACAGTTGTTGCTTCTTTTGTCTCATGTTAAGTAGCTTGTCTATAACTCCTGAATGCCCGACTTCCTCTCCAGGAAGTCCTGGTTTTTGTTCAATAAAATCAAAATTCTGCAGAAACCAGTGTTTTGATAAGGTCAAATTTAAACCCCTTGGAAATTGATTGTAGAACTATTCAGAGACTATATGTTGTTGATTTATCGATCGGATGAAATCTGTGGATAAGGTCAAATTTTAGAAGTAGCGCTCTACTTTCCGCCAT
Organism: Tetrastigma voinierianum; assembly: GCA_016808115.1. Classification (NCBI taxonomy): domain Eukaryota; kingdom Viridiplantae; phylum Streptophyta; class Magnoliopsida; order Vitales; family Vitaceae; genus Tetrastigma; species Tetrastigma voinierianum. Next base: position 93,014 of record JAEQBH010000961.1, read on the forward strand.
TTGGAAACGATCGTAACGACCTGGTGATACTATATTGGCTGATTCATCGTGATCGACAAATTGGTTGCTTTGTGTGAAAAGTCAATACCATTTTCCTCTATTCGAACTCGACTATAAAACGATTGGCATTATCTGTCACAATATATCACGTGGTCCAAACCATGACCTCAGACCATGGTTTAGACCCGGTTACCTGATGCTGATAGTTGATATGATTAATAGGGGTGTTTGGTGGTTCTTGAGGTTTATTTTCTTCATGAAGATCAAGGCACTCTTTAGGTAAAAAGAAAAACCCTAGCCAACAAAGACGACATTCACTTAATATTGTTCCCCATAATGGAAATTTTGATATGTCCTATAGACGTAGCCAGTAGTAGTGGGTCCCACATGCAGAGACACCTGCATTCCACACTTGATTAGATCTGAGATTAGTAATATTCCTCCAATGGCTCTCTCTCTCTCTATCTAGCATTCAATATAATAGACAATTTGAATGTCCAATTCATGAGATAATGGAAAATTGCAGCAAAGAAATATAATGTATTGTAAATAAAACAAAAAGGCCATTGGGTATTAAATTTCATTTGATAGGTCATAGGAGAAGTGAATGGAAATCCCTGTCGATCATTGAAGGATCAATCATGGAAACTGATTTAGAATATAAAAAGCCAAAAAATTAAAAAGGGTAGAAGATGGGTCCATCTAGAGAGCAGGGCCACAACTCAACTACACTTCCAGCCTCTTGATTACTTAATTATATACTATGTCAAGTCCAAATCATTTTTTCTTATGCCCCAGCCACATCCCATACACGTGTAAACAGTACTAATACTTGGAGAACATTTCCAGCCATTCTTTGACTTCACCCAT